>JAHZNA010004804.1:0-19303 GCA_027743935.1 Sinodicranocentrus sp. ZH6 | reverse complement strand
TAATAATTTAACCTACACAAAAATGTATGTAGCACCATGCAGTAATGTGAAGATTTAGCAGAATTTTGATTAACATAAAGTTGATGCTAGTAGTTAATATGATCTCGACTTAAATCGTCACTAGTAATATTTATCAACTTTAATAATTTGCAACTTTTTCTAAGCATGTAAAAATTTCACCTATCTAGTAAGAAGACCCTAAACAAATATATTTAAAAAAAGTTCGGCGTTACAATCACAAGTTTAACTTAACCGAGTCACAGCTTTGCAAGTAGCTTTAGACCCTGAGGAAATTGAAAAATTTGACGTTTATAAATTAAAGGTAATGAAAATCATCCAATTAGGATTCTTTTCATGATTTTTTCAGTTATCGAAAACGATCCCCAAAGAAGTCAGCTCTAACTAGCAGCAGTTTCTTGACCTATCAAAAGACACAAATACATTCGACACTCTACCTCCAACTAAACCCTGTAGTTGGCGCAAGCATCTACAAAAACCCTTTTTACAACGTTTCTTACTCAATGCACAACATACAGAGTAAGCCAAGTTGTCATTTATCCCTCTATATCACACTCCTCATTCTAGCCGTTCTCAGAAAAGGAGACGACCACACAGAGAAGCCACATTGGTGGAAGCGGACTTTGAAAAAGTGGAGTATTTCGTGAGAGTACAATATCCTATCTAGGCGCAAGTCTGATTTTTGCTCTAACCTGAAATTCCTTGGCCATGAGGCATGAATTTATGCTCTCTCTATCTCTAAAGTGTACACATCGAATATCCAGAATGAGGAAAAGAGAACAACTCAATGGGAGTGAGCAATGTAGGGAAACAAGCAAAAGCAATGTGTGGAATCCCGTCTTCTGTAGACAAATTTTAGCCGTAATGAGCAACAAGTACTCAGTATTAATGGGCTCCGGTAAATATTATAGCCACCTACCATTCGCTAATCTATCAAAAACACTATCCTCCCCTTTCCCCTGCAATGCAACACAAGTACATACATACTCTCTCAGTCAGTCACACGCTAATGAGTCAACACGCAGGTGCAAAAATGCACATTTTAAACTTTAAAATTATCCCTTAATTATCCCTCAATTAATGTGTTCCACCTGAATTCCTCTTTAATTACTCTCTCTTTCATCAGTTATTGGCATTTAATCAATCCCAGCAACTATTCCCTTGATGAAAATCAGAGAGCAAAAATGCATGTCGTCTTATGGGGCAGAAAATTGAGAATTTTTTCCCCAAGTCCGTTTCATACCTATGGTCATGCATTACATGTCTACTAGTTCTTCTCCACTTACTTTATTTTTTTATGTGCAATGAGGTCATTTTCATGTTGACCTCTGTACAAGAAACTTAACCTTTTCCTTAAATCTCGATGTAGTGGCTTGTTTTCGACAGTAGTTGCCATTTTACCGCTGACCAAACTTTCCACGCAAAACTTTCACTCCTTCTGTGTCCATTTTCCTAAAGGGTTATGTGAGACGCTGTTATAAAAGGAATGAGGATTTCATCAAGAAGCTTTTTGCACAGCACAACCACCTGATACATGGGTAACCAACATTTTCCACTTGCCAATGGCCGTGTCCTGAATTCCCATTTCTGAGCTTGTTGCATGTATAGCTCACTCCCCTTCTTTGTGCTGCAAAGTAGATTGGACTCGTGTTCTCTATGTCGGACTGCGTTATCCTGCTATCCTCACTTCTCAAAGGGATTATGCACTTGTATATCAGACAAAACCGTTTTTTCTCCTTTATAAAACAGAGTCTAGATGCGTACTTTTTTCTCTGTTCTTTATACATCAAAAGGTTCTCAACCTGACCAAGTAAATGAAAAATCGTTAGCTCACGTAAGTATTACACGTGTATATGTGCATATTGAGGTTCTCATTTGAGTTTTTTAAATATTATTATATACACCTTTATCGATTATTTCACCGTTGTTACGTTTGAGGGAACGGTGAATGAGAATGAATGAAAGAGGAAAGTTTGTGGCTTTGTGGGACACACAACAAACAACCAGGGGAATTAATTGTTTTTAGGTTTTTATAAATAAAAGGGAGCTCATGCTGAGTTTTTGAACCTTTGAATTCAATTAGGTTTTTTCATAATAAACATGTTCGCTATCCTTTGGTAGGGACGTCATGTTGGTAAAATGTGTAAAAGTTTTCACGATTTTGGGAAGCATGCATTACACACATAATTCATAATTAAGGATATATATATATATATGTGTGTGTATGCATATTTCTTTTGGATTTAATGAATGCATAGGAGTTGTACATTAATGTAATCGAATCCTCGAGATTTTGGTCTTCCTATGTGTTGTATGCAAATGGGAGCAATGAATTTAAATAAATACGTAATAAATCAGAAATTATTGCCACAGTTTTGAGCAGGGTCGTTTTATGAAAAAGTTCATTATCAAGGTTTTGTCCATAGAATTTTTGATGGTTGGCATCCGAATGAAAACTTAAATTGACCTTCTCATGCACAATAGCAGACTATTTGGAAATAGTAATGGAGAATTGTTAACTTTAACGATAATAGTGCGCTACCTTAAGTCGTTTTGTTTGTTCGTATAATCACTATCACGCAATTATTATGGTGCTATCCTTTTTGTTCGTTATCTTTGAGAAGATCCTCAATTCTGGTAATGTTTCATTGTTCAGTTAAACTTCTCCAAAAATTTCCGTCCAGAGACCCTAATTCATAGGAAATAACTCATTTATTAATGAGTTCATCGTGACAGTTTATTGTGATCATTGCACCTCATTCTTCGTCACACCCTACTCGTGTAAGCGCGGGCAGACGTGTAAAAAGCGTTGAGAGGGAATTTTTAATGGCCTTTAGAGACTAGAAAAACGCAACTCTTTAACTGCCAACCTTCTTCCAACTGATGATCCTTCAGGGATCCCCACTATCGCCACTGCTACACATATTTGTTTTGTTGTGATGTACCTTGTCATGATTACGCCTTAAATGTGGGGCAAGTATATATCATTCTTTACAACTACAAATGATTATTTACATATCATATCTTTCATTTATGCACTGCGCAGTGTCGCTCTACATAGGATTTCACTGTTGAAAATAAATATGTGACCTTGTCCAACGTCAAATGTGTTCCTCCATTAGGTCTCTAAATGTTAACTAATTACTTGTGAATTATAACGCCACATGTGAGCTTCTCATCAGAACACTATCAACGCTACTAGTAGGAGTGATTTGAGCTAGATAAATTGTGATAAAAAGTCAGGTCAACGGGAGACATGACAAATTGCACACTTTTCATCCATGACCAACTTGAGATGCAGCCGGGTCTTGAATTCTAGGAAAATCTGTCATGTTCTAAAAAAATTATATCGTGTATCAGGAAGACTGTGTGTGAAATGGATATATTTATAGATGAAAATATGCTAGGAAAATATTAAATTAAATTAATACTCTTGTCATATTTTCTATTTTTTCTAAAAAAATTGTTCATGATGATGCACATCCCCACTCCCCACCCCACTCACATTAAGAAAACTCGGAAGAGCTATAAGGTATAATCAAATTGTTTTTAGCGGTGGTGGTGGTGTTCAACATGAAGTCTCACCGTCCAACGAACCTTGGACGCAAATATTTTACGCTTATGATTCGCCGTCTTCCGCTTTCTTGATAGATTTGCCAAAAAATCAAATTTCATTTATCTGTATGATGTTGTCAGCTCGCAAATTATACATTCGTCATTATATGGCCAGCAGTAGCAACCACATGAACAAGAGACCACCACCAATGGAAAGTGAAAACTTCCAATGACTCTTGCACTAAAAATATCTAATCTCTGTTATTGCCTGAGAATATGTGCGGATGAGTATGAATAATAAAAAAGAGTACTCAATGCAATTTATGTGGCATGCATGATTCATGCAGATGAATGGCATTACTAACAAGATGCTAATATTGGACATTCTCTTTACAGTAAAATCCAAAACCGCACATTTAACGACTTTTTTTTACTTGGCAAGTATAGATGCAGTTGGAGAGTTGAAAAATTCTATTTCCTAAAATGTGCTCTAGATTTATGAGGAAATTTGCAATGCACTTTATAGCCGAGGAGAAGGGATTAATAACTGGCAAACATATTTACGACACTCAAGCTTTCTGTATGGAGGGAGATGAGGAATAAATGTAGTTTAGTGACACAGTACACTAATCTCATATTTTCTCGTTTGGGAATGAAACCCGTATTCCTTACTTGTAAACGTAGGCTAATGAGGTTTTCTTTATTTTTGAAAAAAAATATGTCGTATTATTATAGGTGTGTATGTCACATTATCAGAGCTGATGGCTATCTTATAAGTTATTACTACAGGCTGTTAGCTCCCAGTCACTGCTAACATAACCAAAATAATAGACATTTCAAAAGAGCGGGTGGAGAGTCGCAATTAGTGAGATTATACATTGCACATTGTGTCATTTATATTAAAATTGCAATTTATTCCGTCAAATTTAAGAGACGTGATGATAAATATAAAGCATTATGTTTTTTAAGTATTATTATACTGGTCAACTTTCAAATTAAGTGATTTCATGGTCATAAATAATGAACTGTTTGAATTTATAGCGTTGGAAATTGCGTTGAAAGGAAAACTGTAAGCACCTAAACACGTGGGGTTGGATGAGAATGTAAAAATTCATGTCTGTCATAAGATTTTCAAACTGTAACCGGTGCATCGTTTGCTTGATCGTTTTTTTTCAAGAAAAAAAACGGTGATGTTTTAACCTCTGAGCGTTTTCCTTCTTTCATTTAGTTTTAATACGACTAAAATTCGTTGCGTACACAAGTTTAAAAATCCCAATGTATCATCATGATCCACTTTAAGGACTGCCATGAGAAATGAATTAAAAATAGATTTTGTTCTACCATATTACACATTTCCTTGATCTAGCTTCATATTTTCATAAAAAAAGCGTACATAAATCCTAGAATCAGTGCAACTCAAGCTTAACTTTACTTCCTCCATTTTTACACTAGCTGTCCCGTATTATCTTGATCCTGTACGTGAACACCCCTAAGCTAAAATTTCTGATTCAAATAGTACTGCTCTTCACGTAAGAGAAATCTATATGCATCTTTCTCGTTTTCCGAAATTACATGTGGAAATTGTGGGGAGAAACTAGTCAAAAGAGTTTAATATACAAAGCCGTGTCGTGGAGGAAATACTTATTTACTACCTACCACATTATTTCCTCGACATTATCGTTTTTTAAAAAGTCTTTAACATCAAAGTGTGGGAGATATGACAATATATATTCATTTCAAGAAAACTTTGACGCTGGGAAGATGCTATGCTTCGTTGTATATTCTATGCAGATATTTTTTTCATATTTCATACGTACACGAGAGATGCTATATGATGATACCACAAACACCTTCGCCAAACGGGTTAGCAAAATATATAGAAATTATGCTCAAACAGTATTGTGCACTTCTAAGCTGTAGCTGAAAGGGTTATATGTTGATAAACTCAATGTTTACATTATGAAGAAAAGCACAGCTATATAGTGGCTTTTGAGTATAGGGGAAAAGCATAAAAAGTTTCATATTGGCCAATCCTGCAATCACTGGCAGTTTAGCACAGCTGCTGCAATCATCATCATTTCATCTCGTTTCATCTCATCTCATCCCTTCTGAGAAGACCTCTTTAATATGAATTAAAGTTGCTTAGCTCTTCTTCTCCTTCTCTTGAAAGCGTGAGCACCTGAAAAGTAGATTCAGTTGTCATTTTGCCGTTGAGCCCACTCACGAGGCTACAGCTGCAGAATCAAATAGACTTACTTAGCATGCTTTGTTTGCAAAACGTTACCATTTTCTTATTGTCTAGAGCCGAGTCAACTCTCTCAAGGAAAATTTTATTTAGTGCATAAGGAGCTCTTGAAATATTTTTGCATTACGTTACCCCACCTCCTGCTGAGGACCAAATACTTCAATGAAATTACCGGTTCTCTCTTCTGCTGATAATCAATTTAGTTGAAAAATTTTACTCTCTTTGAAAAGGAAGGATTATAGGAGGATTACACGCTGTTTTATACAGCAACTGTGAACAATCAATTTCAGCTTTATTTCGCGTACAAAATTAATTGCGCACGTGTATACTGTTATCCCGTCTCAGCTAAACTGTATTTACGACTAGTGACCATAGTCATCTTTAAAGTTTGAAATTTACATTATTTGACCAACTCTCAAGTTGGAAAAAGTGTTGTGAACATTTTTGTAGAAAGTGTGAGGAGACAATAAAGTATTAACGGTTGAATAATATCCTTATCATTGCTGTCCTATTGTTATCCGCACGTTTGCCCTTCTCTTCTAAAGCCAGCTATAAGAGTAAAATACACAGTTCAGCTTGGCTACTTGTGTCAATCTTTTTATGTTACAATTTCCTGGGCGAGACTTACATACATTCAGACAAATTTTTCATGTTCCTAAATAAGAAGAATTTGTCGTCCAATTAAGGAGTCAAAAGGCTCGTCTGGCTAATGCTCTTGATATTGTGGTGAACATGTAAAAAATCGTCTTTGTTGATATTGTCAATCGAGACAAATTTTCTTGGCGTTTCGACATTGTCAAGTGTCCTGCTGCCATTCCTTAAATATATCATCATCACTGAAAGATGTGCTAACTGACTTGTTGTACGTGATTCGCTACTGGGAAGTAATACCACATGCGAATTAGTCAAGTCTGCGTAAAAAGGAGTAATTGAATATAAGAGAGAAAACGCAACGTCACCAGCAAGGTAAGGGAGATAAATCACTCTACATTTGAGAGCTTACAAAACAAAATTAATTTTCAGGATTCAAAGAAAGAATTTTGTGACATAGATATCCTTATAGGCTCCCTTTTTAGTGTCATTTATTATTTTACAATTTCTCACCAAAGTGAAACACAACTCTACCTCTACCTATGCAATTTTATACATTTCTTCATCTTTGGAATGATTAATAATGAGAGAACGCTGATGACGATGATGACTACATCGACACCAGAATGTGTGTGGTTGAGTGGTTGTCAATTGCAGAGATGTTGCTTACTACGCACGTTCAATATGCACTTTTCTGTTTGTCTTGAATAAAAAAGATGCAAAGCACGGTTGACCAAGTTGACTAAAACCAATCAGATATTTTTTCATCGTTCTATATGCTCACTCTGCGGAGAAGGATTTTTTTGGCACTTTATGACGATATAAAATTACAGGAATTCCAAAAACAATTTATTTGGTTACCATTTTTGTGTCAATCAAGAACCTGCCCCAGCATGTTTTCTTGAAGGAAGTTAGAAACCCATAAAGTTGTGTATGCAAATTCGCAAAAATTAAATCACTTTTTATAGACGGCTGAACTTGTATAAAAATGATTGCCTATATGGATAGAAATAAATATGCAGCTAGAATTTCATATCATTTATCTGCATCTCAGTCGGAATATTAATGGTGTTGGTGGTCTTTGTCTGCATTCGCCTCATTTCATTTGTCACGCATCAGAGCGGGCCAAAACACAGGCGTTTAACAAAGGTGCAAAAATCATACGATCCAAATAAATGATCTTTTTGTTTTCTGGATCTGAGTCGTATGTATAAATCCCTCTCTTTGTTTACTCTCTAGACAAGCTTGTTAATTTAGACAGGCATGTACTCAATTTATTTGTGTACATAATTTGCATGCTGTGTATGTTTTGTTTACAGATGAGACAAAGTATTGACGACTCAACCCTGAGTCATCAAGACTCAACAGAAAGTGTCAATGGCAAGGGAAATGGTTCGCAATCCTTTAAGAGTAACAGATTGAGCAGCAATGGGACCGACACTTCAGTCACCTACTCATTCAGACTTAGTCCTGCCGCTGCCAACAAGTCTCCCACGGCCAAGAAACTCGTAAAATCTGCCACCAGCAGTGCATTACTCAGCACACGTCATCTCCAACGGAATGAAAGCGTTTCTTCAGTGTCTTCAGATGCCAGCAACGATATGAGTTTAGATGAACTAGAGATCATCAAAACTATCGGTGAGTTTATCCTCTCTCTTTATCTTCCTGTTTATCATTAAGATTTTCTCAGCTTTAGCACTTACCTACAGGAGCGAAAGGTTGAGTGTTGGCGGTGAACCTTAATGATTTTCGATGAAACTCATGCAACTCTTCATATTTTATGCCAATGCACATCATGCATTCTTGCATACATCCGTAAACAAATAAACCATCTTTCAATCCAACAACTTGGATTTTTATAACCCTTCACTTGCACTGCATACGTGTGTAGGGCAACAACCGCGAGATTGGATTCGAAAAATGTTGCGCTCATTTTATAAGCTATTTCCAACTTTTTTTTTCAATGCTCTCATTCATTCATCTCTAGAAATGTAGAGGAAAACCTGATTTTCGTCAAAGTCATATTATGAAAGAAAAAAATTGCTAAAACTCCACTTGGAATAACCTCATACACTCCCATTCATGCCAATATATGTCTTGATGCCTGCCATCGTCCTCAATTTCGTATCTGAGTACATGAAATACATAAATATCAGGTGAATACATAGAAAACTCTCAAGAATTCAACTTGAATGGGGGTTTTGGCGTAATTGGCATGTTGAAGATTGATTATTTGTACAGAGATGAAGGAATTAAAGTTCATCGTAAGACACTTTACGATGATGATGTTGATGATGAGTTAAGGTATAAACTTTATTTGTTCACGTTCACCCGTTTCATTTTTTCTTCTTCGGCAGCAAATGAGGATACAGGCTGAAGTAATCAGTTGGGCGATGGGCTGGGGTGTCATATGGTATGTGAATGTATACATAATACATGTAAGTATATGTACATACAATTTTATGGCTGATGGTGGTTTAATACTCGAATTCCCTATTTGACTTGCTGATTTGATGATAGGATATAAGTACACAAGCGTAGTAGGCTTTTATGAAAAATGATGAGCTCCCTCAAAACTTCATCTCGTCTTTATGATACTCATCTTGAGGAAATAGATGAGAAAGCTCGCAGGCGAGCCCTCACATTGCAGCGTCATCAAAGGTCAAATGAAGCATCCATCACCTTTTGTCTTCCCAATTTGTATTTGTTCTCTTTTTTAATATGATGAGGAAATGCTGCGGTGTGGTTAAAGGTGCAAGTAGATATTTTTCTCTGTTTTTTGTTCCTTCAAATTTTTTGGCATTTTGACTTTCGAATAGACGTGGTTCGTGCTTACCCCATGGTTTGAAGTTGACAAAACTAATATTTATCCTGTGCCCTTTGACGCATGCGTGCATCAATACTCGCGCTACAACTCAAGATTTACAATACCGCAATAGGTAATAATGTCGAGGTTGGAGTGTCTTTATAGCATGCAGATTTCGATTCGTTCCTCGTATCTTGTCACAGGAGTATACTATTATCACATCTGAAAAAAGCGTATCAAAACTTGTATCTGTTCTCTTTTCCACGTTGCGATTTTTCTGCACACAAAAAATGAAAAATGAGATTCTGATTTCTAATTCAAAGTTTTTGCAGTTCACAATAGATAGCTTTGAGAGTAGATTTATGCTTTCTATTTGCATTAATTATATTTGCGTAGAAAATTAGTTTTAGATTTTTCCATTCAAAATGAGCCATTATATTAAGCATAATTCATAAATTATGAAAACTCTCAATCCGGCTTATAAGCTGTAAGTGTGAGTGGATATGGGAAGTCTACCTAACAAGTTATTTATTGCGACAGCATGTTTGATAATTCCCGTTATAAACATCGTTTGCATGAGCTACCGACACATAGTCAGAGTCATTGACTATCAAAACCTGTCTCAGGAAGGGAGTCAGATACGCCATCACTTGTCAGTTGTCGCAGCAAGAGTTTCTTGGGATGTGCAAAAACCAAGATTACTAAAGACAAATTGAGTAGGTATGCATGTAGGAATTCTCCTCGTTGTTATTTTCAGATATGCCAAACACGTGTTGTTTTCGAAATTTTTGGATAGGGATGCACATGCACACACATCTCTTCGATTGGTTGGTAGTGAGTAAAATTGTTCATGCATTTGTCCAGTTTGTATAAGTATGCGTGGCATAAAGATTTTTTTAACAACCTTTCAAAATAAAAGTGGTCAAGAAAGATATATACATGCGTGACGACACACATTCTATTAAGTGTAATAATAACCCAAAATTTACTTGATTGAGTGTTAAGCGTACTGCAAGTGCTAAGCGGACAACATATATTTTATTGTCCACCAAATAACATACATAATTTAACATGTAAACATGCCATAGTTTATGGGAATGAAGAACGATCCCCACCTAACGACATACCTCAGTCATACGTCACATTCAATCATTCTTTAAGTGAACATTTGCACAGATAAAAAGGAATAGTAATATTCAAGTTCCTCTTTAAGACATAAGACTCGCAGCCGTACAAATACAGTTAGAGTTTATGTGAGATATGATCATCCTGTGTAGCAGGAGCAGGTTTACACGTATTTGCTTTAAAGTTATTTTTTAACCATCTTTTAAGGGTTCATCGTGTGAACTCGTTTCATCCCTGCTACGGTAATTTTGGGAGTAGAATAAGGAAATGACTACTTTTGTGACACTGAATGCTTACGGAAAAGTATCCCAGTGATACTGTTATTTTTGTGAAAATTAAATCGTCTTTGTAGTACAAAGATTTTTTTAAATGTGATTTCTTATCTCGAAAACTATTCATCTCGCGAAATGAACGTAAAGTAGGTTGCTGTATTGACAATTTACTCGTGGCAAAAATAGGAAGAAAATGGTCATACTGCTTGAAGATGGAAAAAATAGGCATAATGTTTCAAAAAGATATTTTAGGTGCAACGATAAAGAAGTAGGTGAGATTTTTGTAAAAAAAACTGTTTGTACATTTACGCTGTATATGTAGCAAAAACATCCTTTTGACGGGAGCACGCAACCATGAACATTGTATATCGCATTACATGTTCCAAGTGGTGAAAGAAGCATATTTCTTGGGATTTTTTATGCGCAATTTATCAATGTTGAAAGACTCATATGATTTCAAAAATAGCCCATTCCTTTTGACTTACTTTTTTCATGATAAACAAAGCTAAGCAGTGAGCCATCCTAGAATCTCTGGTTTTCCGTACATTATCTTATTTTTTCTGTTGCATACGCCCAAATCTGCTACAGCTAGAGGAGTGGAGTATTCGTGTGCAACTTGAAAGAAAAGTAGAAAATTCATTAAAATTTGCATCACGAGAAAAATTAGCACTTCATGAAAAATATATGGATCACCCAGTGTGCAGACTGACCAATTTTATCAAAACATAAACCACAACCCAGCAATCTAAGGAATCAGAAGGAAAAACTAGCATTTACGTCTTGCTTTTAAATAAAGTCACTAATCTTTCATCTGCTCAGTAGGGAAGATATGAAGTTGTATCACGAGTAATCACGACATCGTGAAACTACGCTAAAGTTTTCATACTCCAGCAAATACATTCGACATTTCTACTTTTCCTCGATTTGTGTGGGCTAGCAAGCTAAAATGAAGACATTTGCGTAAACACCTCAACAAATCAAGTGCCTTAATAAGTGCATAAGAAATTTTAGTCAAGAAGGGGCTAATTTAAATTTTAAATTGTGCATAGGCAATTTTTAGTTCTGTAACAAATGGTCTCATCTCCTTAAAAATAAATCGTGGAAAGCTTTGTTCGTTTTGTAAACTTAAAGAATTACAATAGCTCGCCATACACCTCACAACTCAAGTAGCGCTGGTATGTGTGTGCTACAAACTTTACGTATTTTCCTCTCCTTTTATTCTCCAATCACATAATCATTTTTAAAAAGTGACAGTTGAAAAGAAAACATGTCACATTACAAAAATCAAGACGATTATGATCGCATGTTTTTCTCATGCATAGACAGGATGAAAACACTTTTTCGCCTTGTCTTCGAGGAATATCTCCTTAAGGAATCTTGTTTCATCGATGGAATGTAACGAACGCAAATGCGAATCGAGCAAAACAAGCAAGTATCCATATTTAAGGATTATTTTCCAAGAAAGAAAATTTGACAAATGTCAACCTTTCAAAAATCTGATGATCCGATATCCCCTGAATAATATTTCACAAGTAGACCAAATCCATTAAAAATACGTAATTCATGATTCCGACAATTTCTCTTTATATCTGATTTTGACGTTCTTTGCGACGCAAAAAATTGCGTTCCAGCGGAATACGATATGGATCTGACATGACGTGTAAGGAGGATATGCGTATTTCATTTCTAGTTAATGTTGTTGTTTGTCTCATTTTGATTCGTTGAATTGGACTCATCGGACATAGCCCTATAGAGTATTTATGGATTTTGTGTACAAGTATTTATGATATTTATCAGTTCGACGAAAACTAATCCATGTACTTAGTCTGCAATGATGACCCAACGCAATTACACATCCGACGGCGATTATTCATTCCCATAGGCTAATATCCTACTGCGTAATGATTTTGTTCCAATTCCTCCAACATATAAAATCTAGTTCACTCTCTCGGAGAATTTAGCCTAGCTCCAGATCCGGATGCCAACATATCCCTGCCTGTCACCATCATGCCACTTCTTATGAAAACTGAAAGTTTCCCCATCTAGATCAACTTCAGTATATGTCTTTATCGTCATAGCCCACTTCTTTTCATTTCATTATGAATTGGGATAAAACTTTCATCGTGGATCGTGGCCACTGTTTACGTTGTGTCTGCAATGGGGCAAAAATCACCTACAGGTTGGTAAGCAAACACATCTGCCAACGCCATTCTCACAGCCTCTTTCATTTACTCAATAGAATCAGCACTCAGCACACGGATGCACTCTTTCTAAATAATGAATTCAACTTGCACGCGTAAAGTGAAAGATCACACATTTCATTCGAAATTCATTACATTTTATGAACCCATTAGTTTTATTTATATATGAACGTCCTGAATTCAGTATTAAGTACCTATATTTTTACCATATCATGGATGGAGAAAGGGTCAGCCAAGATTACAGTTACAAGTTCGAATCAAAATCAGAACATCAGATTGCACATGAATTACAGATGTGTATCTTTCATATAAACACTTTTACTTTTTTGACTTTCATGTGTCATTCAAATGCTTAAACTGGTATGTGCAATTTTCATTTCATATGCAGATTGCATTTATACACGTTTAAGACCACGCTTTTATAGTAATTAAATCTAAATAAAAAATGAAATCAACACTAGATATGGTTGGACTCGATTTCAACTCGTTTATCATAACGTCACAAGGATAATAAAAGTTGATCAATGCCAGCTAATTGTAGTCTTACAGGTTTATACCGAGTTAATCGCTAGAATTATCCTTTTTGAATATTAATTATTTTGATCAACCTTTATCTATTTATAATTTATCAATACTCATATTTTACGTCGCTTTCAGGAAAAATATTGTTAGACAATTGATATAAGTACGTAAGTAGCTTGAAGCTTTTTTTAAAAAAACACCTTCAAGTATCCTTCAGGGGATTCTTTGTCTGAAAACAAATACCAAGTGATGTCACAATTTGACTTGATCGAAACAAAAATGCTAAAATTATGAATCTTTGTGTAAGTTTTCTAAGCAGCAATAAATGCCTTATTATGCCTTTCTGGTAGCAAAGTGCTACCAATCAAAAATTCCATTTTGAGCGATGACTCATTCATATTGATATAAATATAAGTAAGCATCAATAACAGAGAATCAAGCAAGTCAACATTTGATTTGCACATCAAACGTGTCAAAGGGGAAACGATGAATGGCTTTTATAGATCAAATCTTTGTTTTTTTGCTCCCTCCCCTTCGTGGATTATTATTCGGCTATTTTTCCGTCTTGCCTCAAACCAATAAATTTATTAACATTTGCCTCCTCTACCTGGTAATTTATTTTATGGATGATTTTGTGTGGGTTTTTCTTATGCAAATAACTTAATCCTTTATTTAATGGAATCAGCATCAAACTCTGTACTACCAAACCTGCTTTGGCACACATATATTCCATTTTCTCTCTCCTTGACTCATTTATTAACTATAACGTCTTCCTTACTTTATTGAACCTTTGTATTTTATACAAAGTCGTTTATGGACAAACAAGGAGAGAATTTTTGTGAATTGAATAACTAATGGGCAAACACTGATGGAGGAATTTAAGATTTTACAAGCTTGCTTTATTACAGCAATTTATGAAGCAATAGCGTGGCTTATACCCAACTGTAATGGTTGTGGACAGAGTTGATGCATTAAAAAATCCCAAGACAAGGTTTCTCAAATCATCACGACATCAATTTCAAACGGTGTCACATGGCTTGATGAGTGCATGTGAAGAACATCAAAAGTCAATTTAAAACGAAATCGGAGCACCGTGGGATTAATTACAGAAGTGGAAACAAGAATAAAAGCATTTTTCCGCGCCAACTTCAAAATTTCGAATTTAGAAAGTGTGTTGGATACGACTAGTATGGATTTGAATGGAATTGGAAGTGACATGGGCGGAAAAAGGCACACCGCGACTATTAGCAATTGCTCTACATGAAGCATTGTCATATCATATTGTAATTTTCGTGGGGTAACTAGCGGCCCTTATCCTAACTTAGTTTGCATTTTGTGCATGTTCTCATGTGCATTTAACATATTACAAGTTAGTTTGTTTGTTTTGAGTGCTCAAGCTACTGCTAATTGAAGGTTAGTTTATCAAATAAAGTCATATAATGATGTATCCGTTGTACAAATAACCTGGGCGTTATTGTCTAAGAGGACCACAATGTGAGTTCAATCCTCTGAATTGAAAAGTGCACGTTTGACGATCCATGTGCAGGTTGATAAAACAATGTTTGACATGTGTGGCCCACCTCCTTTCTTCTTGAGTCAATGCCTTTTTCAAAAACGGAATTTTACTATGCATGATCGCTCACTGTTATATATCAATGGTCAACAAGATGGTAAAAATATTATTGCATTTTAAGATGTTGTTGTGTACGAGAAAGGAAGTCATTAGATTAATTATGTGTATCACATTTCACTTCTAATTGCATTTTCTAGTTTTGCAAGGCCCTCAAAGCTGGTACTGTGGTACTTATTGAACTTTTATAAGAAGCTCACTCTGGTGAAACTACTCCATTGGGGTTGACACTTATAGCCATGGATTGTGGAATGATATGTACCATAAATAAATTCACTGTTGTTCCTTTCATTGAGACAATATCGTTTGGAAAAGTAGAGTGCTGTGAGATCTTTTAAATCAGATAACAGAAAGTTTTAAATGTTCTCTTTTAATTACCACTCACGCGTATAGGGTTACTGATGAGACCTTAAGATAATTTTCCAAAATGAGGCATATTAATTGTAAATACTATCAGGTGGATGCTTGTAGTGGAATAAAAAACGGAATTAATTTTCTCTGTTAGCCATTCAAGCCTTTTGAGAGGACTTATTAAAATTCTATTACTCACCCGTTAAAAAGATTTTATGGGTGAATTAGTGCACAATTAAATGTGCTCAGTGAGAAAATGAGACTTATATTTTGCAACAATGTAAATGTTTTATTTCAATGAGGCTGAAAATGGAAATTGCTGACATTAAAATTGTGATGAAAATGTAATGACCTCGATGACATGTCTTGAACATATTAAAGAATACTTATTCACGGGCACCACCTAGTCTACAATTAGGTATTCCTCCTTGAGTAAATGTTTAGATCTGTTGAGAGACAAACCCTGACATGACAAACATTTCATTAGTTTATTCCCGACTCTTCTTGACCGCATTAGTTATCCACAACAATCCACTTGAATACTAAATAACTTGGAACACGTGCATCCACTTTTTTGGAAACTACTTAAAGACAATAAAATCCTTTCTTTTGAGATATTCCTGTGAGTCTAGTCAAGTCATTTTATGTATATTAGGATTTTAGCGATCGTTATGAAATCCAGGATAATAGCAAGTATAAAAAACTAGAGGAGAGAGGACCTAACATAAGAACATTTATACCATCTGGCATTCTTAACATGATAATACCTTCCCAGCAAGGTAAAAGTAATTTCAAGCACGACGACGACAGCTTGTCTGCGAGGATCATTCACATCCGTCTAGTCTGTGCTATATGGTTCATTTGAGCCGTTACGTACAACCTACAGTCTACTTACTTGTCTGTTAACCACTTCTCAAATGTGTGCTTTTTCAGGTCACAAGACGCAAAAATCTACGCAATGCCACTCACACACAATTCAAATCATTTGACATTTCAAGAAAAATAAATAAGTTTTGTTCGATTTTGTATCTAGATATGCCCCAAGTAGGTATTGCTAATTTTTCTAATGTAAGAGTTGCTACATGACCGATAGTTGCTACATGGTGATCGTGTCTTGGTGTCATTCATCCCCGTCAACGTTCAGATGTCCCTAGGTCATATCCCAAAAATACCTCATTTTTCTTATGTATTATATATTCTTCTTGTACATTCAAGCTTTAAAATTTATGTGATTCCTAGAAAATCCTTTTGTCATTAAAGTAAACGAACATGGCTCATACATTGTCTTCCCACGCAGTTTTGACTCGTTTGTTTACGGACTAGCACAGCATGGCACGGTTTCCCCATCGGACGAACCAAGTTGACATTTGATACGTGGTCCTTTACTTTTCGTATGACCATAATGAATAAACAAGTGAAACTCATTAGTGGCAGGTAGGCATGTAGATGAGGACTTGTAATATCGCAATAAAAGTGGTATAACAGAAATCAATGGAGCTCAATTTAACGAAACAAATTAGTATTTTCTGTATCCCAAAAGTTGGGTGTAACTTACCATTAAGAAGGTTTAAGAGTGCGAGAACGGGGAAAATAAGTAATATGACTTCGGTCATATCGCTACCCGAATTTTATCTGATTCTAAGTTGATGATTATGAGAATATGCATGAGGGGAAGGCGGGCGTAATGTTGAAACAAATGATGCATACATTTAAAACATTTATCATGGCCTACGCGAATCGCCTTCAAGTATTTTACTAATAGGCATTATTTTTTGGCAATTCTCATCATTTTCTCTTAAAATCATATAATATTTATTATAAAGTTAATCTTCATCACGTGCATGATTTGTGAATAAGGCTGCAATAAGTGAATGGGTATGTTCAAGTGGGTATAGACCACAATGGACTTTTAAATATGAACGTTTTCCTAAACGATGGAAGAATTCCAATAAAAAATCTGAATGTCACTGACAAAACGGCTTGAATATATTGCTCGTCCTTACACAATGCACAAAGTACACAATCTTGAAATTTCTAGCTATGGTCTTGTTTTATTCGACTCAACGTTTTTGGGAAAATTTTATGGGTTGTTCTTGTCTCCTCTTTTATGATTGTGAACAAAGTGAAAAGTTGAGTCAAAAGTCAAAGTCAACGAAATTGTTGATAAAAATACTGGAAGATTTACGAAATAAGTAGCTCCACAAAAAAACTTTTCTCCTTTGTTATCTGAGTACGTGTAAGGACGAAACTCTGGAGGATGAGGTTTATGCTTTTCGCTATTTAACTTTGAAAAAGAATTTCATTTAGTTATCACATTGTGTGGAGGTGTTAAATAATCAAACCAATCAAGTCGGAGAATTTGTTGAGCTGAATCTATAAAAATCGAATCAGATTCATTTTTACGAGCTTCTGGTTGTATGCCTGTTTAAATAATTGTTGAACTTTGTGCAAATATGTATAAAAGGAATTTTCTCGTGGGTTTCAATGAGAATCATAAATTTAATACAGGCATATCGATAATGATGGCCAAAAGGAGTTTCAGTCTCACGTTTGAGAGCTGGAACGTGCGCCCATATGTCTCATGTTTGGCTATACTTTGTATTTAATATGGCTTGTTAAGTGAAATGTAGGCTTTTTTCCAATATATGGCATCTTAAAATTTCGAAGACGTGTCGATAATCAAAATTTATCGATGTGGTACATTATATAACCACAAATTGCAACCCTCCCAATTCACACAATTCATTGCTAACTTACTTCTTAGCTCATCGAATTCTTAGGAGCATGAACTCCCTCTACAGTGATGATAACGATGACATATCGTAGGTTGGTGAGTTGTACCATACGATTTGTAATCAGGGGTAGTCGGTTTGTCTGCTTCGAAGGATTACCCCTAGGTGCGATATATATTTCGTCAGAGTCCAAATACGAAAGAAATCGCTTCCCACATATCACGATCTAGGGTCGGATCATTATTCAAGGTGAATAGAAGAGATGAAGACGACTCACTCATTGTCAAATGTAACACAAATCGTATTGAGACATATTATAATTACTTTTGTAGTTCATTGAAACCCTGAAATATACACGGCTTGTGTACATTTGTGGAGTCGGGCAGATGTTTGAGGTGAATTACGAGTTTCATTCTCACATCATGACTGTAATACGTGATATATATTCCATTGAAAACTGAAGTTTGGCTGGCTTTTGAGGATAATTTTTTAAGAATTTAATGTGCTACGTAGAGATGATGCTACATTAATTCTCTGTTCATTTGTGAGGCAGTAAGTATACTTACACTTTTCACAACACAACTAGAGTAAAATTGTAAGTGCTCCTTCATTTTCCTTGTTTTTTATTCAGACAAAAGACAAAACCAACATATTATGAACAAGGCATGATGTATTGAGGCTGGTTTCACAAGCCAGCATCTTGTGCATGATTTTAAAAATTTCGTGCACGCATCCGGGCATGATTGGAGCGTGAACGCTATCATTATAGTTCATGGAGGAATCCACAAACCAAACAAGTACAATGACAAACCGACCGACGTAAGAGGTACGTCGGTTGTCAACAAAAATTTGGCAATGTATATGTATGTATGCAGGATAATCCGGTCCTCCCACATTTCTATCCTTTTTTAAAAGTTCGATATGACGTTATTTTCTTTTTTAATTCTCCACCAACTGACTTGCTCTAATGAAACATTTCTGGTTTTTGCAATAATTTTATATCTGTAAACTCTTTGGATAGAAACCAGCAGTATCCTCATATCTTTAATTATAATAATCACTCCGTATTGCGATCAGATTCATCATTCATTAGGTACATACAGTGATTATTTATAAGTATGATGGATACCACGAACAAAAACAACACGACAAATAGCATTTTTCGCTTCCGAAAATATCCTTTTGCTCCGCAGTACATCTACTTTTGTACATTTGACGTCATGTGAAGGTGGTACAGTGGTACTTTAATCACGTG
>JAHZNA010004803.1:0-17279 GCA_027743935.1 Sinodicranocentrus sp. ZH6 | reverse complement strand
CACTAGCTTTTCCCCAGTGTTTACACACTGGGCCTATACACTAGTATAAAATATATGTTAGTAAGAATTGAAAATAACGACTGCTATATTGAGCTACTTAAGTATGAGTGATACATATGTTAGAATCATCATCATAATGGTAAAACATTCTAAAAAAAGTGTTTATTTGCATATAATGACAACGAAAAAATGATATGATATTCGAATATTCGGTAGGGGTGTACTTTACGGGTTGGTGACAGTTTTGACGGCGCGGACGTAGCTGATAGTTGAAGTAAAAGTCGTTAGGTCATGATTAAAAGTTAATTTGCCTGTCAAAACTGATCTATCTTCATCGTAATGTAACCTAACATACCATGCAATAATCTACTCGTTAAATGCAACCTCTCTGGAGAGGAATCATAATTGAGCTCTGTTAAAAATCATAAGCTATGTCCGCACCGTCAAAAAAAGCTGTAAAGTACACAGTGTACACCCCTACTTGATATTATAAAACTAATCCGATTAATCTACCTTACGTGTTTTAAGACTAGAAAGCCCGTTGTGCGCTAATTAATTGAAATAAAAAAGAATCAAAGTGTAGAGACATTCGTTAACTCGATGTCAAATTACCCAGCGCAGGGGACCGGTAACCTATCTCTGGTTTTATGATATGTTGTTAGGTTAGATTGTTAGGTTATTGTTTGATGTGAGACTCGTTTTATGATATGTTGTTAGGTTAGATTGTTAGGTTATTGTTTGATGTGAGACTCGTTTTATGATATGTTGTTAGGTTAATGTTTGATGTGAGACTATCGTTTTATGATATGTTTTTGGGTTAGATTGTTAGGTTAATGTTTAAAGTGAGATTTAAAAAAAAGTCCTATTTGCGAGCTCAACTTAGTCTTACCAGATTTATTACGAATTCATTGATATGCTACATGACATATGGACCTTGAAATAGGGAACAATTTGAAATATACGGGCACCTTAAGATTCCCTTTAGGCACCTGCTAAAGGCCATGCTTATCATGATATACTCGTCATTACGAGTTGATTGATATGCTACTCGCCGTATGTACCTTGAAATAGCCGGACAATACCTTAAGGTACCTATGAAGGGAACCTGTTGAACGTCCCACATTATAACTTTGGCGAGATATTTTTAATACATTTCGAATAAAAAAACCCGAAGTCGATAGGATGAGGCGTTTTCAAATAATCGAGACCCCAGAGGGCCAGTGGGACATAGACACACACAACATTATTAAATAGTATCGTTCCGATACTAATAAAGAATAATCATAAAAATCACTAATCACTATCAATCAATCAAGTTATATTTCAGTTTACAAACTTCTAAATCATTTAAATAATAAACGAAACGAAATATAAAATTTTGTTGTTCGACTCTTGAAATGCTTAATTAAAACAAATCTAAAAGGAGTCCACTTCAACAGACACACACAGAGACTCATGCAATAATATATTTGATGGAATAAGGAGCTCTGTTTGCTTGCTATAAACATAAAAATATAAACTATACTGGTCAGTGGTCGATCCCCATTTAAAAATAAATGGATGAAAAAAGGGTTAAAGGCTGGTAAAAAATTAAAGTAATTGAGATTTATTAATTATTCAAATAAATATGTATTACTTGCATATTTTATTTATTAAGTCCAGTTCAGTCCTCTCATTTAGTCAGTATTTACTCATTCATAATGTGTGCAACATCATCACTAGCTACACGACCTAAACCTAATGGATGACTTCAGTTCAGCACATGATCTGATTTATAAACTGTATGTAAATGTGTAACCGAATTGACATGTAAAGAGTCAGGAAAGAAAAAAAAAAGCTGTGTATGAAGAAAAGGTACCCTGATCGGGTTTATACACTACATGCAAATGTAAAACCGAATTGACATTTGAGGAGACTCGAAAAACGAATGACTGTGTTACTGTGTATGAAGGAAAAAAAAGTATACAAAACCTGGCATTCCATTGCTGTTACGAAATCTATCGTGCAAATTGCATTCGCATTAGGTAAAACTGCATGTAAAATTGTCGGCTCGGAGAATTACGAAATTTGTCTTACAAAAAACTAAATCAGATTTTAAAATTAATTAGAGTTAACTTTTTGAAAAAGTAAATAGACGTCGGAACTCCTGACCGCTTTAGCTTTCAGTTGATGCCATTGTTATAAAAAACCGTTCACTCCTTATATGAATAAAGGGAAAGGGTACCAAGGGATCTCAAACACGCTCATATTATAAGTATGGATGGACTAGTAGATCCCTATTTAAAATTAAATGGTATATAAATGCTAGAGGTGACTTTTTAAAAATGGTTGTAATTTATGTAATAAAAAATATAGTTGCGTTATTACATGTACCAAAATTATCTACTCGAGGAATCCTCAAAGCACCCAGTACAATGCATTCATGCATTAGGTTGAACTGTACGTAAAATTTTGCTGACTAGGAGAATTACAAAATGCGTCATGCACAACGCATTGAAGAAAGTTTAAATCATTGTTTTAATTAGTTTACAACCAATATTTAAAAAAAAACAATTGCATTTGCACTCTCCAGGTTGTATAAGCTTTCAATTGGTGATATTTACATAAAAATTGATCCAGGGAGATGGAGAAACGAATGTTATATAATCGAACTCCATGTAGAAGTGTATACTCTAGGCATTCTCAAAAACACCAAAATGTCGATAGGATAAGTTTGGATGGATAGATAGATGGATATGGATATATTTCAAAGCAAAAACTGTACTAGTAATCCGTAAGATAATCAGGGATGATATGATATGACGGTTTATTTTGTCAGCGATCAATACCATTGGGAAGTAATCATTTAGTAAGATTTTACGTGTATACTAGTTTGAATTTTGAATATTTGATGAAACCCAACTAATTCTTACAGAAATCAAAGTTCAAAGTGCACTTAAAAACGACAATTGTCTAGTTAAACGAACTCATACATGTAATAAGTACGAGTATAATGAAGCAAGTAGTCTGTGTAGTTGGCTTTATTGTTAATTGTATTAATTACATACTTCATAATTAAGTTGTCTACCTTTTCTAATTATTAATTCACATATGACATAATCCATTTCGAGCCTCGACAAAAGATCCTAATGGAAAGCTTAAAGCTTATATGCCAACTTGATTATAAACCATACTGTATGTCCAATGTCCATGAAGTTCAATTTGTTTGATGTTATTACTAGCAATCTCATTGACTACTATACTAAAATATCACATCATTGCTATGCTATGCTTTGCTTGTTTCCCAACATTTGTCATGTATCACAAAGTGTGGTAGCATATCTCTATATATCCAACAATTAGAGCTTACAGTTGTTTTGAACTGTTCAAGCAAGATGTTTTCCATGAAACTCAATTAAGCCTTTAAGCCTAGTTCAAAAGCGCTTTGTATGCTCATAGTTGAGCTAATTATTTCAACTATCAAATACCGACAACCGAAGGACAGCTCGACACATCATATCACTACCAGAGACACCCACTTGTGACTGTAAATGTCACGTTTGAAGTCTCCGTCATTGATTCCGTCGTGGGAAGAAATCCTCCTATCGATTTTGGAATGATTCATATGACATGGCTATTTTGATACTTATATTATAAAACATATATGGCTCACTTACGCTTTGGTTTGAAATCTAGAATGCGCTGTACGCACACGTCATGCAACAAATGCAAAATGAACACGTCTTCTTCTTGTCTTATATGCAAACAGCAGAGCAGACTCATTCCAGTCGTGGTTCTGAGGTTGGCGAGACATGTGGAACTGAAGCAGACGGCAGACTCCTTTCAGTAAAAGATGTAGGTATCAGATCAGTAATTTAGTCTTAGACATAGACTTGTCATTGTCACTTGTAGAAATTAACAAAAAAAAACATTTAAATTTTTGCTAACGTGAATTTAAATAGATTTATAAAAAAAACCTTCGCTTTTACATAAATCTTTGATTTCAGTACGTTGGATTTTTTCCACCGACCTTACCTCACCTTGTTTACCGTAAGTTGTATGTTTCGCATTCGCATATACATGCTTGCTGTAGATCAAATAGATTATATAACATAGGAAATGGATTTTAAAATTGTCAAGTTTTGTGAGATGTTTCTTGAGATTCGAGAATTTTATAAAATTATAACAGCATCCAAAAAAAATTAATCCGAACACTGTAAGAGTGAAAATCAAAATTATCATTCAATGCTACCATTTAGTTGTTTACAAAAAAACAACATTCAACATTGTAAACGGTGAGCTACATTTAAAGTTTTCCTGTCCCTGTAACCTGTTAACTTTTCCTAACGTTGATGATGGCGTTAAAATAAAAACGATTGAAATTCATTGTTTTTCGTACCACTTTTTTAAACAAAACTGAATAGAATAAACCTGGACAGTCATCAGTTGACAGTGCAAGTGTTGAGTGTAGTAGTTTTCGAGGTTATGAGCAAATGTTTTGACAGGAATTTAGAACATCTCACACTTCAAAACTTTCAAATTCAGTATCTTAAATAGAAAAAGGTATACGTTGTAGTTGTAAGCTTGTATGTTTCACCCAATCTGCACATGTCCTACCACTTCCGTTTTCTTTCCCGGCCAATACTATTGATCCACCAGCCACCATCACTATCTCCCAGCCGTCACATTTCCCAGAATGCGCGTAGGTTGTCTGAAGGTTGTTGGTAGGTACTTAGCTGAACTCAACCTGTTCTTTAATGTTTGTGTGAAAATTGTGATTGATTAAAAGCCTATGGACTAATCAGTTGACCATTTTAGTACAAACATACCAATTTCCATTGTGTAGTCTCGTTGTGCAGAGATGTTACATGGAAATCGTGGCAATTTACTAGTAATAATTTCATATTTTACTGACAACCAAATTTTCCGACACAACTACATACATACTTACATATTTCGTGCTTACACACACTTCTCTTTCTCTAAGCCTCCTTCAAGCTCCAACTTTTAGTGTCCATATGGGAGATATATACTACCAACTTCCTTAATTAGAGTAGGGATTATTGGTGCAATCAGATTTTAACTAGATATAATATCTGCATTCATTTTCGAATTTATTTAAAGAGGATCCCTTTGTGTGACTCAATTTCTCGAGCATGGCCGAATCAACTAGCAAAATACTAACATTTCCCGACAAGTGAGGAAAGACACCATAGAGAAATTTATTTCGAAGGGTTCAAATGCTCGAGCGCGGTATGTAATGACGCGGTAGATATATGTAAGTTTTGTAGGTGAAGACAAAAGAAAGAAAAAATCTCACCAGTAAGCATCAAGTAAAAGCACAAAAATGCATGATATCCACCACCACCGGCATTCCGCATGGATGATGAATTACGGGATGACGAAAGTGGCGACAGATATGTGGAGAGCGGAGATGCATTAGACATGCATATTTTGTTAGGAGAGATTGTTTCTGGCGGAGAATATTGTGCGTAATTACGTAGTACATGTTATGTTATGTATTGCTGCTGGTTGGTTTCGGCATTTAGTTCTGTTACTCAGTAATATACGTCTGTCTTTAGTCTTTTCTGACTAAAGAAACATTATTTGTTGGGTATTATTATTGTAGCTAGTAGTGAGATTGATAGTACTTTACTAGTGTGCACTGTGCACGTTGTTTTCATGGTTTCAGAGTAGAAAACAGAAGTGAAATAGAAGAAAAAGCATATTAACTAGTAAAAAATTGATTGGCAGCTTTCTAACAGTACAAACAATTGAATTTCTAGAGATTGGCGATTTTAAATTGGAACACGATCCGATGAGAGACGAAACAACTAAGGTAAATATCAGAGAGAGTTTACGTTATCTAGTTTTGAATGAAAAATCAGAAAGGTGGAGAACAACATGTGAAGAAAATTATAATAAGGTATGCATGCACCCACAAGACAAGGCTAGATCATTTATTGAAACAGGCGTGCCAGTGATTTATGAAAGAATTAAATAGTCAATTTCATATTTTTTTTTCTATTTCGTAGCCTAAGAAAGCAAACAATCCTATCCTAGGAGACTTGTTGCTACAATAAGTTCTTATACTTGAGCACTTGGAACTAGCATCAAATATCTTAACTTCAGGCCCTGTATTTATAAAAGAGCAGGATTGGGTTGGAGTGAAAAGAGCGTTGGAATTTTTAGGTGTCTATTAAGGGTTTTTAAGGTAATTAGTTTTACTGTCAACAACTGTCTGTGTGTTTAATGACACTCACTTGTTCGAAAACGAAGTAAGATTTTTGAATTCTGTTTTCAGCATCATTGATGTAAGACCCGGAATATTACGCTAATTATGTCGGGTCGAATTTTGGGAAGTGGAATATGTCAATTGAAAGCTATCGTCGAGTAGGTTTCAAAAATGAAATAAGTTTATGGCGGTCTCATGAACCTACGGAGTTATTGGACCCAACAGTACAAAATTGCATAGCATTGTGTGACAGTCCAGTAATCCCTTGACAATGATACATTTCATCGATAATATAGTGTAACCTAACCTATTTTTTTTAAAGAAATCCTCAAACGTCAAATGGTGTTCTACATTTCAAGCAGTACAACAGTGTTTTCCTAATTTTAATCGATTAGCCTAACCTAACCAATTTTTTTAGAAAGAATTGTAATAAAAAAGTTACTAAGCCATAAGTTTAAAAACTTAAGCTTTGCACGAATAACAATAATAGTACTTTATTAAAGTGTTGATTAACATCAGTCACACAATAGTGATGGTTTTCCATGCCATAACACTGGCAGGACACTTTCCTATCAAAGAAAAAGAAAGAGAGATAAAGTATAATGTCATACAATGCTATGCAATTTCTTACCCTGTTGGGTCCAATAACTCCATCGATTCATGCGACCGCCAAAAACGGTCAATTTCATTTTTGAAACCTACTGGACTAACAACCTAAGACCTAATGAATTAGCGTAAACAACCCAAGACCCATAGCTTGCCCTAAATTACATTGTGGTCGAAATTGGTCAGGCCCCGGATAAAGGTCCGACTTTTTTTTTCATGTATCAATCTATATCGTGTAATATATTGTTCAACAGTATTTTTGAAGCGGGAACGTACGAGTTCGTGTTTGGTACCTATTGACCTCAGAGAAAGGTGAAAACTAAGAAAAGTACTTACTCTTACAGGATTCATTCTGTTTCCGCTGTAAATCTCATATTTTATATTTTGATCTGCCCAACACAGGTTTAAAACTTACAGCAGTTTCATCATCACAATGGTGTCCTTTGGTTCACCAAACCCTACCACTGGTGTATCGACGCGAAGAAGTGTTGCTTCAGGAAGCAATAATCAGCCATCCTCGTGTGAATCACCTCGTACTAGAACCCCTAAAACCCCTAACGCTATTAGCCAACGTAGTTCGTCATCTAGAAAAACTTTGTCATCCCAGCGGTTAGTCGATACCAACTATCAAGAAGTATCACCAGGAAGCCCTGTGATTAAAAGCAAGGCGGCTAAAATTGTTAACGGCATTTCTGACGAAGTTCAGCAAGGAAGTAAAGCAACCGAAGCTCAACGACTTCACTCTAAAGACAATAATATGGCGAAAGAAACTGCTAGAGATAGCGAACATGGCGAATCTGGAAAAAGTAATTCAGAATTGACACTTTCGTTGGGTAAGAATGCTCTGGCTCTACCAGAATCTATGATGGAGGCAAGTAATACTAGCCGAGTTCCAAGTGGTGAAAGTGGTGGAAGACATATGATTCAAGCGTCAACAGGAAACAGCGCTAAGCGGAAGATTGAAGAAACCCCTAATGACGATGACGACGACGTGGTGTTTCTTAGTGTAAAAAAAGCAAAAGTTGGAAATGATAACCGGGATCTATACTTAAGTAAAGGGACCATTTATTATTTGAAGAACATCCCAGTAGTAGAAGAGTGTGTTGAAAGTAACGGCTCGTCCATGAATCAGAAAGAAGAAAGCTCCACAGCAAAAGATGAGCCACAGCCACAAGTTGGATCCGAAAAGAAAGAAGAGTCAAATTTAGATACTGAGAATGGTGAGATGCAGGACTGTCTTGATATGCCAACTTACTGCTTAGTTTATGTCGATCTTTACTATGTTATCATTTTTTGATTTGCAGGTTTACCTGATAAGACGGCAAAGGAGTACAAATGCACTTTCTGCGGAGCAAAGTATGAGAAGGCGATTCCTTTTCACGAGCATTTGACTTCAATGTGTGCCATCCATATTAGAAGAAGCTTTAACTTGTTTCAACGAACATGTTTTTCCTGCGGAAATCATTACCCAGGAAAAAAAGTCTTAGAGTTTATGGATCACGTATCCGTCTGTGTATCATTAGGAGGAATGCCAATCGATGAAGATTTAAACAACTATCCAGCTTCCAATCCGGCGCCTTCCTCGTCTACCTCAGATAAACTATCCATTAGTGATCCACCGGAATCTACATTCATTGAGAATTCCGTCTCAAAGGTGTTGTTGGAAGAATTTATTATGTATGATGTGAAGGTCAAAGTAGAACGTCTGGATGATAGTCAAATCTTGGCCGTCAAGAAGCGAATTCAAAGGGGAGAAGAGTTAAAGCTAAGTCGCCCTAAATTAAGTAATGGGCGTGTGTACGTTTTCGGTGACGGACCAAAACGATTGATTATCTCCAAACTACGGACTAACGCAACCCCTTCCAAGAAGAGGAATGCTGGTTTTCTTTACACGAGTCTTGAACCCGCGACAACCAGCGTGGGAAAGCTGAGAATGAAATTAAGATTGAAGTGGGACACCTATGGTCGGCCAAGGTACCCTTATTGTTAGTCATATTGGCATGTTGTTATTCTATATATTCCTGCCTTTGAGCTTTAGCATGAACGGGAAACTTTAAAAAAATAAATTGTTGCTTGTATAATGTGTGCAGTCAGTCGCTAATTAATCACGATTTTTATTTTGACATATAGAATTCTCAAGCACATTATTACATCATTTGTTCATTACATATTCATAAATTGTAACTTACTTAATAATAATAAGTTGACACAAGATGGGCTTCTCGCTACGCTAGCAGTAAATAGAGATACACCTTACCAGAGTAAAACATTACAGTACGTGGTAGAGAAGAAAGAGAGCGAGAGCACAGGGTGGGAAACCCTCCTCCATCGAATATTATTTCCATGGTAACGTTATATCAACCTTAGTAGAACCTAGCATCCTGTACGAGTGTGTATTGTATAGTATGTGTGTAGAATAGAATAATATGCAAAGAACCCAAAAGACTCTCCTTTCCAAAGAGCATCATCCAAATAAACACGATTAAAACAAATGAGTAGCCAGTACAATAAGAGTAATGAAATGATTATTTAACCATATTTTATATGTGTTGGTAGCTTTTACGAACAAAGATTTAGTCTAGAGTCTAGTGTTTATCAAGTAGTAAAGCTTAGAGGGGCGTGCCCGCTGGGACCACGTTATTTGCAAAGGAGGCTATGGACTCTCCCTTCTTGCCCGCAACTTTCACAGCATACTGACCAACATCGCTTCCATTACAATTTACTATTTCCAAACTAAACTTGCTCTTCCCCACTGCCTTCAGATGGATTTTGGCAGATTCTGCCAGTGCTTTCCCGTCCTTTAGCCATTCCACTAGAGAGATAGGGGGAAAATTGCAGTTTGTAAAATCATGCAAAACATATTCGCCTATTAACAAAAATGTCATGTAAATCCTTACCGGATTGTGGGACCTTTTCCAATTCGCAATTGAAAGTGACTGTGTCTCCCTCACGTACTGTGGCGGAGCGTGGGAATGTCTTGAACGCTGGGCTCTTTGATTCCTCATTTGGAACTGGAAAATAAAATGATATGAAAAGAAAGCAAATAGATTTATTGCTAACGCCACGATCAAGAAGACGTACCAACTACTACAAGGGAGCTAGAGCTGAAGGCTTCTCCTGCGTCGTTGAAAGCTTCACAGGTGTATGTGCCCGCATCTTCTGGGAAGATTTCGGCTATAACTAAAGTCCTAACGTCCGCATTGGCTTCATACTGGAAGTCCTTGCTGGGCTTGATTTCTTTGTCGTTATGCAGCCACACGACGTCAAACTTTTCCGCGCCTTTAATACGGCAGTTGAGGGTCACTTGCTCTCCATCCTTGACAGTTTGAGAATTAAGATGTTCTACAATTACTGGGGGCTTGTCACCGGATGCTTTTCCTTTGCCTGGTCCTGCACCCTCCATCGCTGCAGGAAACAAATTAAAATATGTCAGTGAGCATGACTGCGTTTCTTGATGAGCATAAATTTTGGGTTCATATATTCTTACGCAAAACTTTCAACACGCATTGGCTGGATGTTTTTCCCATGGAATTTGCTGCAGTACAGACATAGGTGCCCTCGTCTTCAGGGAACACTTCAGGTATAGTCAGTACCGCCACGCGGTTTCGGTACTTCAGGGCGACGACGTCGGATGATGTCAATGGTTCTCCACTCTTTGTCCAGCTTACTTGCGGTTCTGGATCTCCCTTAAACTCGCATTTGATCTCTAGTGGCTCTCCGTCTTTCACTGAGAGGGAAGTTGGCAGTCCTGCAGTGACTTCGGGGGCGGACATGGGCTTATCTGCTGATGGTACTGGATGATTTACAAAATTAAATACAGTTAATTCCGCTTCACCTTGCTCCCCAGTACAAAAACTTTTAAGAAGCAATCATAGAACCTACATTCAAGCTCTTTGGTTGAGGATCTAGATCTGGAAGGACTACCCGTCGCAGATAACGTTTTTCCGTATGGCTTCATTGTTCGAGGTTTCCCATCTGCTACATTATTACTAATTCCTATTGTTGCTGCTGCCTAAAAATCGCAAAAAAACGAAGTAATAAATGGTTTTATAACATTTTTTTTTAAATTAACGAATTCCCGTTCTCTGTTCCTTTCATCACCTTCTGACTTCCATAGTTTGAGCCTGTAGACGGGGCTGCCGTAGTGGCGGGCTTGGTAATCGTTACAGGTTTTGATATTTCCTTTATACTCTGCGGTTCTGGCATGTAACGACGATCTGAAATTCAAAATAGTCAGCATATTATATGAACCGATAAATCATTATTTTTTTAAAAAAATCCACTTTCAAAGGGATCAAGACCACGCAAACCTTAAAATCAAGAAAAAAACGTTGTCGAAGGACATCAACACTGAATAAAATTTTTTGTTTGGATAAACATCACAAAATAAAATCCATTTTCACAATCACAAAAGTTTCTGTTACTAATTCTATCTGGGAGACATGTGTTTGGACATTCTAAATCTATACTTTTCTAAATAGTTTCTTTTCTACCAACAATGGACAATATATATACCACAATGAATATATAATGATATATATAATGAAGGGACTAAAACCACAATTGATTCTAAAGACAGGATGAATTCCATTTTCACGCTCAAAATTTTTAAATCTCTCTCTTACCGACTCTTTTCGTACCTCCGTATACCAAAGAAGGTTGAATGGTTGCCCAGGGAGCAAAACTGTTACGCGTTTTTACTTCTACGCTACGCACCACAAAGTTTGGGATGAAAGCAAGGCCAGAAATTTAAGTTTTAAAACAAGTTAGTAGTGGATAGGCTTCACTCGAAACATAAAAAAATGCAGCCGGGCAAGTTAATTAGAATAAAAACCTGGAGAAAAGTAATTCTAGTTGAGCAATATTCTGTACAATGAATTACACAGGATTATTTTTTAGTTACCTCCAGAGTACATTAAGTTATGTGCAAGTTGACTCTGTTCAGGAGTGGTCGAGTCCCCTAGTAAAATAAAGATACAATCAGAGAGAAGCATAATGATAAATAATGACATGGAGCAGAACAAAACAAACAACAACAGCTAACTTGATCATGATACATATATGGTTAATTAACCTACACAGAAAATGTTAGCGAATCTTTTGGAGTAGTGGTAAAATTGATTTCCATGAAATTTCGAATTGTTTATGTTCTACTTTCATTTGTGAGGACGTTGTGTACATAAAAATTTGAAGAGGTTTCCATGGATTCGGTTGCATTTAAGCACATATACGTATGTATAAATATTGTACATGATTTGTTGCCATTGTTTTAAATGGAAGTAAAAAAGGTTATTGAGAAAATGATATTTTGTTGGTAAATCCCAGCATGTGTGCTTGTATTGAAAGTCACGCGACAAAACAAAAAGCTTCATTATCGTAAAATGTTATCGTATCGTAGCTGCAGCAATGGAGCTAATATAGCAGGATTGCAAATGTCGAGCGAATTTGCCAAAGATGGCATTTTGAGAAAGCAGAATAAATATATAAAAGTATAATTTAAAACTGTCGACAACGTCTCTACAATCACACAAATAAGTAGAATGGCAAAATACGATCGACATAATAAAACATAATGAAAAAATAATTTGTAGCAAAAGCTGGAAAAAGTGGAGAAAAAACGAATCAAGAAATGGAGAAAGGAAAATATCAACCTGGAGATTGAAAGCTGGTGCTTGGGATCACCCCCGCGTTAACAAGTAGTGGAGCTAAGCACGTAACCAGTGTCAGTGTCCCACCGTATGAGTGTAATCAGCAAAGCCCGTCACCACGGCAACTAAACTCTTTTAAATAGGCAAAGTACTTTCTGCTTCTGTTGCAGCGTCATCCAGGCAAAAAAAGCGGTGTCTTCTATAGAGTCCCCTTTTTCCATGCTGATCAGTTCCAGATGATCGTTTTCCCGGTGACAGCTCATAATTTATTTTTTGGGAAATGCCTTCTTTGGAGGATTTTATGCAAAAAATGCAAGCCATCTTGGAATGCAAGTTGCCAACATGAAGCAAGCCAGAGGAAGAGTGGGAAAGGGAAGAAAAAAATTGATGAGGTTTCGTTTCATTGTTTTTTTTTGTCCTTTCAAAAAGAACATATTTTTTCAAAGCGCATTCGCCATGATTCTTAAAGGTGATTCCAGAAACCAAAATAAATGTATGTAAATAAAAAAATGTAAAGCTACTTACAAAAATCATCGATATCAAAATTCATGCTGTTGGGGAAAAATACTGTTTAAGCTATACAAGCAAAGTTTTTCATCAAGATTGGAACAACTTTTTGGAATAAACTTTTATACCCACCAGAGGGAAAAACTGACAATTTCAGGATTAAAAGGTAGTCAAAGGGAAATTTTGTGAAAAAAATCCGAGTACTACACAAAAACATGAGCATTAAGCAATAATGCATACATCAAAATAAAACTACGGACGGAAAAAAATTCGAAGTCAAAAAATTAATAGTAGATTTACAAAGGTACAAGGTAAACATTTTGCAGCATTGACAGGTAGACGGTGCTTGTGTTGAAAAATAATTGGTGCGTGGCTAATTTATAGTAAAATGTGGTGCGTGATGAAGAGACTACTAGAGTGGAAGAGATTATGGCTGTGACCAAAGGGTCAAAGTATTTTTTGGAGAAGTTTTGAAATGTTTAAATCTCGTCTCATCCCACGTACAGATGTGTGTATATATATATATTATATCGAATAATGTAAAGGAAATAACATAGCATGACATATTATCTCATATGGACAATACACAATTACATTAAACATAAAGTACATAATATAATTATGTATTTGTAACTATATATATATATATTACTTTTTTTATGTATTGCTATGGTGATAAGTTTCTTTTAATCGTGCATGGTTTCGTATCGAATAATATTTCTGAAATATTTTCTTGTCGTCAGGGGTAAATCGCGTGGTAGCAGTGAGAGCGTAAATACTTGAAATTATTTAAATGAAATTAAAGAAGAGAAGATTAGGCAGAGGGATTGCAGCAAGCATTATACAATATTCCAGAGAGTTGAATTGAGAGGTCAAACGTAAGGTTTCCTTGACGACGAAAAATTATTACTGTTGAAGGTTATCTCTTATGTATTTCATTTTGACTAGAGGAACGAGAGAGAAACAGAGCTTAGTAGATTGGTGTGTACTTATTCGAAAAATCATATTTATATTATAGAGCTATATAGTATCCTTCTTATTGCTTTAGTAACGTAGCAACAATAAAATAAATACGTTCACCAAGCCAAAAAAATCTACAAGTTGCTAGCTTGAATCATCCCGCATTCTCTCCTTATCATCTAAAAACACTAGTTTTGACATGGTAACGCAAGCTCTTTTCCTTTTATCATCATCATTATTACAAGATAATATAACGTTTCGGGGCTAATCCGACTTGGGAAACAACAGAGATGGAGAAAACAAAGTTTGATTGGGCAAAGTCTATGGGTTTTTAACTGACTTTTTTTGATTTTTAAAGGGTGACCACAAGAGTACAAAATGGCATAATGGTAAGATGAGGGTAAATGTGTGGGTTCAATGAGTGTGTTGGTGATGTGTGTGGATATGTGTGTTTGTGGTGATAAGAAAGCGTGTCTAGATATAGGAATAGGATTGTTCACCTTCTACAATCACTACACACGACGTCTCATCCGAGCCCAGGGGGTTGGTCGCCACACACCGGTATTTTCCAGAGTCTTCGGGTTTACAGTCCAAGATCTCCATGGTTACCACACCGTCGGCATGTGTCATAGTGTACTCATTTCTGCCCAACTCTCTTGTACCCTTGTACCATTTAACCTGAAAAGGAAAAGATCATAGGATGTTGTAGAAATGTATATTTGGATACTGACAGAGGACACACAATGACCCTTTTTACCGATGGTGTAGGTTTGCCACTCAGACAACACAGCAGCTTGCATGAAGGGTGATGGATTTGGACGACACGGGGTCGCAGGTGGAAAGTGAAGAATGGGGCAGAGTCACGCTCTTCCTGCCATCCTCGCCATTCCAGTGGTTTTCTACTGCGGCGGATAGGTGTAGCCTCCGGTCTGTATGCTGGAATCTCCTTAGGTTGAGCTATAAGAGGTGAAGAGAAAGTTAATCATTGAAGCGGCGATATTATCATTGTTTCATGACTAGTCAAGTGAAAAAACAAGAACGTGATTTTACGTTGGACGTTAAGGAAGACGACTTCTTCTCTGTAGCCGTAGTGATTCTCTGCTCGAATGATGTATTCACCGCGGTCCACTAGTTTTACTCGGTTAATGACAAAGGTGTAATCTTCTCCTTGATAGCGTTTCATGAACTTGACGCTCTGCCTCAGCTCGGAGTTGTTGTGGTACCAGGTAAGTGTGGGGGCGGCGATGGCGATTACGCGACACGTGAACTTGGCACTTTGACCTTCGAATGCGAATGTACTCCTAGGCTTAATCACAAATCTCGGCGCTGCTTGTCTTCGGTCTGACATGAGATGGAAATTATACAGGATTACGACATGGATGTGAAAAGTTATTGGAAATACTCACTAATTTTGTAATAACGTACCGAAATAAGTGTCGTGTATCCTATACTTTTCTATTTGCAATTTTCTTAATGATGAGTATTCAGCTAGATGGCCTAGAGGGAGGATGCATTCATCCCAGAATGGATATTTAGCACGGATACGATCACGAAGAGCGCGGAAGCGAGCCGAGTCAATTGGTTGTACGCGGCCAGCATGGTCTCCAGTCAACCAGGCGTGAGCAAGACACTCGTGAGCTGTCATTCGTTTCTCTTTGTTTTTCACGAGCAGGTTCCTGATAAAGTCTTTGCCCTCATCTGACACGTTAGCGAAAGCCTCTTCATCAAAGTCCCAGTCGCAAGCCTTCACATTCTTTAGCGTCTCAATGTCATTCTCACCCGCGAATGGTGACAGTCCGCTAAGCCTGTAAAACCAAGATAAAAATTAAAATACAGATTCATTCTTTCTTGCTGTGAAACCTTGAACTGAGGAAAACATAATAAAATGCGAAAAATGACATTTCTAACGCAACCACACTTACAGCACATAACCGAGAACACCAACAGCCCACATGTCTGTGTAAAAGCCGACCGGCTCCCTTTCCACGATTTCAGGTGCGGCAAACTCAGCCGTGCCTGTGGAGATCTTGACAACTTCGTTGGGGTCGAGTCTGGTTGCGAGTCCAAAGTCAATAAGCTTAACATTCGTGCTCTGCTTGGTTTGGCACATGATATTCTCAGGCTTGATATCGAGGTGGATGATATTCCTCTCGTGCATGTGCTTCACTCCCTCGCAAATCTGCCTCATGTAGTTGATCACCTCTGCCTCTGACATTTGGTAGCCTTCTGCGGTGATCCTTTCGAATAGTTCTCCTCCGGACAAACTGAAAATATTAACATGCCATTTTTACAATCCATTCCCAGTCAAAGTATTTTATTAAAAAATAAAGAAGGGGTAAAGAAAAAAAAATTGACGATTGCCTTACAATTCGTAAATAAGGACCATTTCGTCGTCATCTTCGAAGGCATCATGAAGATTGATAAGTTTAGGATGATGGAGTTGGTTCATGATATCAATTTCCCGTCTGATTAGCTCCTTCTCCATGGCATGAGATACTGGAATAAACTTGGCTGCATAGATGTGACCACTGGAAACGGGAAAGTAAAAATAGTGTTAGGTTGCGCATGATATTGTGTTGTTACCATGATAGCATAATTTTCACATTTATCTGTTCTTACGTCTTTTTCCTCAGGGTGAGCGTGTAGTTACCGGCGTCCTCCTTGACAATCTCTTTTATCATGATAACAAAGTACTCGTCGAAGATGGTGATCTTAATTCTCGAGTTCTCCTTAACCTCCACACTATCCCTGGTAACGCGTAGGTCCATAGGTTGGTCACCAAAGTAGAAGACTTTAATTTTCGTGTTGTGCCCTTCAGGCAGATACATATCTGCAGGTCCACGCTCAATCCTTGGTGGAGCACCAATCCGCACACGAGATGTGGTGTAACACTGGCCAACTGAGTTAAACGCTTGACAGGTATAATCTCCATCGTCACCATCTTGAATTTCGGAAATGATGAGACGGAATACGCCACCATTGACTTCCTGCGTAATTCGAGAAGAGAACTGAAGCTCCCTTCCATTCTTCAACCATCTCGGCTTCGGCATTGGCTTTCCTGTCGCCTCGCACTCGAGCACAAGTTGTTTTCCTCGAGGTACAGATGTTTTAGAAAGTCCACGAACAAATTCGGGACTGACTCCTCCGGCCACCTCCTGAATACGAACAGGTGATGCTCCCATAGAAGGTTCAGACTTGCCAGCAGCGTTGATAGCGAACACTCGGAATTCATAGTCACGCCCATCCGTCAAACTCGTGACGGTAAGGGAGAGATCAGTGACGTTGTATTCGTGAGCCCGCATCCAAATGCCAGAGCCTACTTCACGCTTCTCAACCAGGTAGAG
>JAHZNA010004802.1:0-16919 GCA_027743935.1 Sinodicranocentrus sp. ZH6 | reverse complement strand
GCCAATTTTTCAACGGATTCGTATTCCTCGCATTAATCTTCACCTGTATACAAATTTTCAGCCAAAAAGCTTTCGAGTGGCCAAACGGGACCTCAGGTCCAACATCTCTGGGTATATAAGCAAAATACATGTTTAAACTTATGCTCATCTTTCCCACTTCCAATTAAGTAAGGATGAAAAGGAATTTTTAAAGTTAGAGTTAAGCAAAGTGGATGTATGGTCAAGGGCTAGCCGGCTTTCTGGAAATATTTAGGAGTAAAGTGACCTCAGACATCACAGGAGAAATAGTTTATTATTATTTCAGTTTTAATGTTGCGTGACAAAATGGAACTCATTTGAATATCATGTTCAATATAGTAGTATAATTTCCTCTTATCATCGTCATTTAGAAGTCGTTACAATGGATGATGGTGCAAGGTAAAATATTTGAGAAGAAAGCATAATTTCTCATCGTTTCTTTCGTCAAAATTGTTTTGAAGGAAAGAGCTCATTTGCATGTTTTGTTTTCCTCCAACTAAACAATAACGATTCCTTTATCTTTCTCCATTTGAGTGAAAACGCTAACTAGAGCTGAAATAAAGATTAATGATAACCGACTGCTTAATATTATTACCATAACATGACATTAGCAATCAGGAAATTTTGCTAGTTAGCCCGATTCAATCAAAAGGAGCACATTATCTGCTTCCTACGTATACGCGGAAAAGAAGACAATGAAACGGCACGACACGAGCTGACAACAAGAATGATTTAAAGAAAGTGGAAAACACAAACCCAACATTAGTTATTTACACCACCGAAGACAACATCATGCTAAAACATGAATTTGCATTGCACTAGCCTTTGAAAATGGTAAACTATAGCATCCCAGAAAAGCGAGAAAATAGGGGTAAGAAATACTATTCAAGTTGACTCTCGCTCCTTATTACTACGCTTCATCAGTTAAGACAAACAATAAATGAGGTTAGAGACAGAGAAAATGAGAAAATGCAAGGAGCATTTTATTTCGAGTATAATCTTGTTTAGTGAATTAATCACCAAATACGCTTTTATGTGTTGGATAAGGATTCCTCATTAAGACTAAATAATGTACATACGACGAAAGGATCCTTCATTGGGTCGACTAGACATAATGTGTGAGTAAGCGCGTGTATAAGTGAAGTAGACACAAAAATGTTATTTTGCGTTACAGTATTTGACTAAAGTTGGGAGAAAGATATATTTCCAATAGTAGATTGCATCAAACACGGGATTCAGCTGGATATTATTTGTAGATTTGGAAAATGTCGTCTCAAGAATCTATAAAAGTGGAATAATAAATGAGGAATTTCACCACCAACTCTCATTAACCTGGAACAACACAACTCTTAAAAAGGAACCGACTTTTGCGGAGAAAGAATCATCATCGATTTACGCTCGTGCACTTAACGGTTCACATTCATGTATATGCTTATAAGAATTATATTTGTCCATGTGTACAGTGTGGTGTATCACATTTGAATGATTCCATGTGGAGATAATAATATGTGGTTTGGTTTGTTGTTAATGACGCTTACGGTGAAGTGTATAGGGGGTTGATGTGTAGCAGTGATGCATAGACAATTGGCCGTTTGAAAGAGAGCAATTTGCGGTAAACTTTTAAAATACATCCTCACTAGTGAAATGAATAAAGGACTGGTACAAATGAGCTGATTCAAAAATAACTTTTATGATCTAGAACTAATATATGTGTTGAGGGGCACACAGAGAACAAACGAGCTAAAGGGTGAAATTCATGAGAAGCTGCTCGAATTAATTTGCCAATTAGCCTTTGTACCAACTGTGTCAGTTTTTGGAGGTAATTGCCGCAAAAAAGCTATGTGCACCTAACCGGAAAAAATATATTTCAGGTTGAGATGTGCCACTGAGCTGGAAACTAGGAAACATCCGTAGGAATAATTACTTACTAATAAATTTGTCTTGAAGTATGTAGACCTTAATTGTGGTTTTCATAGACTGTACATTCAGCCATCAAACGATTTTTTTTCAATTAGAAAAGGTATTGGTTGATTAGTAAAACACAGGGATACTCATGCTATGTGTGAGCTATAATGGCGCTTGACGCTAATTGTGAGAGACGCCTTTGAGGTTCATATTTTTATGCATGAATTCATCACGAAAATATGGACACAATAGCAAATGAGGAAGAAATGCCGATTTCCGTATTTCATTCGGCATTCACTTTTACTTATCATCACATATGCGGTAATTTTATTGCCTGCTGCTTAACTCTTATACGTTAAATTTAGGGGTGCTGAACTTTTCTTTGGACGAACTGTCAACCTGTGCTAAGCACAGGATATCATTTAAGGGTAGTTTACGGTATAACTAAAAATTACATTGAATTAAATAGAATTACACTATGAATTATTAGTTTTAATCAACACGTCCAAGGTACGTACTAATCTGAGAACTAGATGAGAGTTTCCAATACTAACCTTTTGTGATTGAACTAATAATCTTAATTTTAGCATTAAAATAAGACCAGTAAACTTGTTAACATTCATCATTTAATTTCACAATTTTAATGCAGTAAATATTGGATTCTATGTTTAAAACCTTACACATTTATTAAATATACATTAAATTCAGGAAAGTTAATCAAACGGCTCTTATATGGATCCCAAGCTCGTTCTTTTACATCCATAAACTACCATCATTTGAATTGCTCTGTTATACCGTCCTATTCTACTGCACACTCTAAACTTTCACATGGAAGCATTGTCGGAGATGTGCTCACACCACATTTTTTGTATCCACTTATAGGAGTAAAGTCATTCCATTCTTAGACTAAGACAGGGACAGGGGAAGACAGCAGAGTTTCGCATCAAAGTGGCTGAAAATTACTGCTTAATTACGTCCTGGAATTATTCAAAAGAACTCCATTTGCATAATGAGTTTTCATTTTCCCCCAAGTCCAAGTGCAGGGGAAATTTTCTCTATCTATAATTTTTGGTTCTTCCTTAATTAGCATTTTATATCATTAAACCATCTTTATATCCCTGTAATAAAGACACTACGAAGCGACTAGGAGCACACAGGCTGTGGAGCCTCATCATCAACTTATTTTACATTTATATAAAACCATCCCACAGCACATTTTCTTCTTTTATTAAACTTCTTTGCAATAATATGTAATGCAACGGTGGCTCTCTCTCTCTAGCTAGTATTGCTGTGTTATGTAAAGTGTGTAGAGTGCACTCCTCTCTCTTTTCCTTGTACTTTTTCCTTCATCCTGTCTTTCTATTCCTCTCCTCCCAAGAATTTTTACCCGGCAACATCCTACTATCAACCATACTCACAAAAGTACATCAGCACAGATCTTATAAAAACTCAGTCTCGACAATAAAGAGCACGACATACTAGTGTCCCGTTCTCTGGGAGTCGCCATTCTCATCAAGACAATTCCTCTTCTTTTACTTTTCGAATTAACTCCAACTTCACCATCCAGCTTCAACTCCACATCAGACATATCATCATAGCAGCTTAGTAGCTTTTTTTCTTCTTAGCCTACCATCCCCCTCAAATCTTCTTAGATCGTGAAACGAATAGATTTTCATAGTAAAGTAGACATACGTATTTCACCAAATTCATGCATTTCCAACCAAACAATCCGGAATATATTTAACGTTTGTATAAATGTACATATTTTGCAACGAAATACTCCCTGTTCTCATTTCCTCCTCCGAAATAACTCAACTAACTACTCCTTCTCGACATCCTCCTCTCAATAAGATTGCATTGCATAATTTGCATTAGTTTATTATTGATATTCAAAGCAAAGCATGTATACGCCATCACTTATTATGTATTCATAGGTGGCCATTAGCAGAAACCTTGACTAAATTAAAAGCTCACTTGAAGAGAAAATAGATGGTCGCATATCGTCTCACGTAGTCATTATAAGCGAGGAGCCTAGTTGGAAAATCTGTCTCCTTTTGTCCCATCCTCCCTCTCTGTCTCTTCGTTTGGCATCTGAAGCGCTCTCCCTACCACGACGTTTCTCTGCTAATAAGCATAATATCACGGAAGTATGCTTAAAACCTATTTTGCATAGTATGCAGCAGAGAAATCAAGAGGTTCACTTTGGGCACTACACAGCAGAAAGGCAAAGCGACAACTCTCTCGTTCATTCTCTGTGGTGGACGCAAAAGAATATAATGATAATGATGATAATGATACGAAGGCTGCATTCATGCATTCTCATTTCGTCTTCTTGTACATCTCATCATCATCTTAGAATGAAGGAGCCTACATGCACCCTTTTAATGATAATGGCTTTTGAATAAAATTGAATCTTCTTGTGAGGAGTGAAGTGAGCACATAGCAAGCGTGGCGGTACACAAGTAGGAACTTTTCCCTGTCATGTGTGCTTGTGCTGTGCTTCTCCCATTTTTTTCTAGTGCGATTCATACATATAAATTGATGCTCATTTTTGGCTCTTGTGCTTGTCCCCTGATAAAAAGCTTTACTTATTAGTTTAGCTGAAAGGGAGAAGAAGAAGGACAAAAGTATAGAAAATATTCTGTCCTGGCCTTGATGCACTTGGAGAACAGGGTTCTGCTGTGCTTTTACATCAATTGAGTAAGAGTCAAGCTTCATCTCATTATGTTCCATTTTATTAGCTATTATCATTATTATTATTACTATACACTCCCATTTTCCCCTATGCAATGTTCCACCGCATATTACTAAACTGCATTTTCTTAATTATTACCTTTCATTATTGAGAGAAAAGTTCACTTAGAAGCGGGTTCCTTGCTGAACATGAAGACACAAAGGGAGACTCATTTTCCGAAAATGCGCACTTCCTGAACAGAAGCCAAAAGAGGCGGACAAGGGTGATTTTAAAATAATGCATTATTTTAACAAGAACTATTCCTGAGTGTATATTTAAACCGTTGATAATTTAGTCGCAAACTAATGCATGCTCTATTCTAAATTGACCTACATTCATTTTAATGAACAAGCTGCAATTTTCTCCAATGTAATTTTGAATGTTAATTGCTAATTGAAATTTTTTCTCTGGTACACCCCAAAAATTCGTAGTAATTACCATGTATTAAGGAGGAAATCAAAAGGTAGAAATTATATCGTTTACTACAATCTTATTATAACCCGGTGGCTCTTTCCATTCTCCAAAAAGAGGTAATGAATCATTTGAGCGAGATAAAGTCGACTCTCAGCTCCGGATAATGATTTGTGCATACCAATACCGATCCAATATACATAATACACATGCAAGCTCTAACATACACAACTATGAATAGACAGAGTTGAGTTAGGCAGGGAGCGTGTGCTACTGCCAAGATAGGGATATTTTCCCCTTGCCTTACAATGCCCCATAGCTTGCCTCCCTCGCAGTTCTGTGACGTGACTGTCTTGCTAAAGCTATAAAGAGCATAGTTTCAGAAGGATATACCTATTCCTCTTTGGTGAAAAATTACATGCATATTTTGTAAAACATTCTCTCCCTATTCGATTTCATCAATCATGTTTAATTTACATAATTATGGCCTACTCTCCATCGGACAGGACCTAATTTGGTAGTTAATCATTTCAAACTGAATCCCAAAAAGAGGAGCAGAGGTAATCCTAGATTAGAGATACTACGCTCATCAAAACCATCAGCGGAATCTACGGAATAGCGAAAGAGGAATATTAAGCTTCTACAGCATAAATGATATTGCCATGTTTAAAAAAATCCTTCATTCACATCCATCGCTTCTTCGAACTAGAGATATCTAAAACTATAATGTTTAATATATTTATATATTTTAAAATAACCAATGGGTTATAACTATTCAACTGAACTTTTCAAAGAACAAAAAAAGTTGTAAAGAATATAAAAGGGGAAAAAATGAGATATTCGTATGATGAACTAGCTTGCACCTTATTTTTCTGAAAAGATAATGGTTGTCGTACTTTATCTATGATATATATTCCTTATTTGCTTGCTCCCACATGTAAAGCATTTTGAAAAATAGGATAATATATTGGTAATAAGCAATAATAATGATAATACACAGCTCTCTTCTCATTCTCCTTCATTCATTATTATTGTTGGCGAGAGTAATTGGAAAGGATTTGAGATGGAGATAACGCAGTACATGGGACCGGAGAGGAAAACCACTTGTCTAATGTATCCTCAATGAATTTCATGCATACGTATCACTTTTTTGAGTCTGTTTAGCCCTGATTAGCAAGCATTTTTTTCGTCTTCGTGATCATCTTTCTAGGAGAGAGGAAGAAACTGGAAAAGAATGTGATTTTATATTCTTAAGTAGCTACAAAAGTATGACGCTTGTGCGCTACCTTTTTCCTGTCGAGATATATCAGCTAAAATGTGGGTATAGCTGTATAACATGTATATTTTTTGTCATATGTGTGAGTGCATCAGCCTAGTAATGTGCGTGGGGTATATTATGGAGAGAGAAAATGGAAAGAAGTGAGTATAATGGAGAAAATAATGAGGGAAACTATTGCCCGAGATGAGTTGAATGGGGTGCTTTTATACCCCTTTCTTTTCCGTAGACTTCATTCAATATTCATTTATGCTAACTGGCAACTCTAGCTTATCCTTTATCTCTAATTATCATAATGAAATTCGTGCCGAGTTATGCTATAAGAGTTGTACAATAGGAGAGAAGACGAAACTACATAAATGAGGAAAAGTAAGGAACAGCTAATTTTCCAGCTTGTGGAAGGAACGCACTTTGTAAAGAGGAATTTTGTGATGAGAAAATGCTAATCTATCAAGTTATAATAATCAGCAAACAGCAAGTTGCAACTCTCAGCAGAGAGTAAGTTGCTCGAACGGCAAAGTTAAAGTAAAAGTTAGCATCATCATAATAATATCATCATGAGAGAAAGAAAGAGCACTACAAGTACGGCCTGATTGTGAGTCATGGCCACTTGTACACGAAATCCCTTGAGCAAGAATGGGAGAGGGCTGATAACGGGAAATATTAAGAACAGGAGAACAACTCTGCAAAAAAAAACTTTGAATGTACACCGGCATCAAAAATATAGCGTTAAGTGTCAAACACAGTGAGGGATAGACAATTGTAAGATTTGCGAGGTAGTAGCACAGTCGTGCACTATCTGGAACACTTATACATGATAAATCTAACACTGGAAAGGTTTGGGTGATGTACAGTGTATTAAATATTTATTGACTGCCGACGACGGTTCCAAAGTTTATAGCATGTGGTAATGCAAGAAACCAAACATTGATATCATCTAATGACACCGGCATAATCCACGCATTCTTTAAAGCATAAAGCCGACAATTTGAATTTGCATAGGAATATTTAAATAAGAATCTCAAGAATATGGCTTATAAACGCGTTTAATTTATAATCAAGGCTGAATTACGGATAAAAATTAAATTCATGAAATTCATTTGTGCATAGCACATGGCATTATGGCATTTGATGTTTTTGTTGGATAACTGCATATGAAGTAGTCCATCACGTGGCGGAATTCAAAAGTTGAATTTTAATGTAATATTAGTTGGGTTCGAGGATAATGTTGAAAACATCCTTTATTTTAAAACTTGTAGCATAAACTAATCTGGTAATGATCAAGGCCTTATACAGCCATTATTGTTGTGTCCGCCGTTTAACAGGTAAAGTAATTAGAAAAATTTACATGTTAAATTTTAAAAGCATCCATGGGTCGGCTATTTTGTAAATAAACAACTTTATTCTATTGATCATGAAAATAATCATAGCAACTCTAATTCACAACTAGTTTAACATGAGAGAGATCAGAATCAGCTTTACAAGTAAAATAAAATACTCCACCCCAACCGAACATTTAAAAATTCTAACTTATTAGTAAAATCCTTGCAAATCCTGTGCTAGGGTCTTTTCCTCAGTCAACACTTCATTTGTGTCTTCTTCGTCACTGTACACAACGCCTTTTCCTCGGTTGCGAAATGCGTCATCTTCTAACTTCTTGCAAATTTTTCTAATTACTTTACCTGTACAACAGCGGTAACCATAACCATGGCTGTATAAGGCCTTGGCTATTACAATGTAATTTGAAAAATAAGTTGAAACGGTTGAAACAACCTGCCATATAAATTAATAGAAACGTTTAAAAACTAATTTTGAATTTCAAAATGCGTTAATCAAGGATTTTAAACTCTGTCATAGTGATTTGCATCTATAGTGAATGTATGGCTACACACCATATGCAAATTACTATGAGAGTTTAGAACCTTGGCGTTGATCTCAAAACATGGCTTAGAGCGTTTTTTTGAATTTATGCGTACTCGGGAAACTTGTAAAGTTTGATCATGTTCATTGAAATTATTGGATCACAGATGGGTTTTATGTTGACTATAACAAATTTTGTTCATGGCCCTCAGTTTCTTGAATAAACAATTTGCCGTCCCATGAAATGAATGCTCTAACCTGACATGGTTCACAAAAAAAACTTGTCCCCGTAAAAAAGTTGTTTACTTGCACTTAACCCCACTAAAGACAATATACTAGACCTGGGCTTGGCATCGCGTCGCAAACTTGACAACTTGTTACGGTGAAAGCTTTCACCTAATAAAATGAACCTAGCATTTTATACATTCCCTTGTATACCTATGTAAAGGTTTAGGAATTGCAAATAGAAAGCTAATATTGTTGAGGGCTGAAGAAAATGCATTTTGCAAGTTACAAGTAAATCAAGTACACATTCTTTCTTTTCTATAACGTTCATCCCATGAAAGCTCGTTCGAAGATGATAAAGCATGGACACTGTGTTGACGCTTAAAAAGAAGAGTGATAGCCTACTACCCCAGCAGCAAAATATAATGCATATTATGGTTTTGTGTAAGTTACGCTGTGATGGCTTACAATTTCCTTTCCTCAATTCTACCTCTACCTCAGTCGCTGTCTGTCGCTGTGGGTGGATGGAGTCTTAGAAGCATAGGCGTACGTGTCTACACAACTTTCATTAAATTTTCTCCCATCTTTATTGGAACAGGAAAAAAAGTTTCGGGTTGAATAACAACATTGTTATTACTGCTACTATTATTACCTTTTTAATACTACTTGAATGAGAAAAGCTTACCAATATCAAATACCAAAATACTGGGGAGCCTGATTCTGTGATCCTTGCTGTTGTTTGCTTCGTTTTCGTTCTCTTGAGATACATTACTAAGTGAAAGTTACTATGCTTATTTTGATTTTTTAAATTTCACGCCAAAAATTCATAGAATTCAAACTAACATTTGATTGAACTGCTCGCTTGACAAGTTGTTTCATGAACTGTTACCACTACTTCTAAGAGGAAATAATAAAAAGGGAACGAAACGAAATGCTTTTTCTCTTCTGCCATTAAACTCTTCCTAACCATGAACGAAGAAGAGGTAAGACAAATATTTTCTAACCGCATTTAAATTGACGTAGGTTAAAGAAAGAATAATGTAAGTACGAACATAATGCTTTAAACGGTTTACAAAAGCCTTGTTCACACATCTCACGTTACCCCATGCAGGTTTCTCTCGTTTTCTGCTCCGTCCATAAATATAGGATTTGTGTGCCTGTTACTTTGACTAACTTTTCACAGCGTAGTGAAAGTGACATTATAGTTGGAATTTTGAATGACTAAAATAATCATGAAGGTATAGCTCAATCCAATCCAGGGCCAAGCGATCTCACTTGATCTATAACGAAAGTCTTTTGGTAGGTAATACCGATTTCGAGTGTTTACTAAGTAGTATTTGCAATGATAATATGTTTTCCGGGAAAAGCGACCTTTCTCCATCAAATACATTGTCACTTTCCATGAAAATTTCGCTGTTCTGGAACTGTGAGGAGCAGCTGGGAAATTTGAAGGGGCGTTTTACGAAAAACATTTGCACTTGTCGAATCACTATATTTAAGCTTGCTATCTTGCTTACATTATTTATTGTTTCAGTGCATCAGGTCTGCGAACTAAATTACTAAATAAGTATTAAGGATAAGATTGATGTTGCGATCGAATTCAGAGATATTCTTGAAGAAAATATACAAAAAAATTACAGTAGTCCTAGCGAGAATATGCCTCATTCATACGTACACAAGTTAATGACTTAGCTAATATTATTCTATGTCACAGAGACTTGAAGTCTTTACTTAAGCATGTCACATCACAGCAGGTTTACTCTATTGAAGTATTTTCAGAATTCTTAATAACGCTTGCACAAAAGCAACTCTAATGCATTGTATTTACCTTTGCTTTGTTTGGAGATTCAAAAATCAATTTTTAATATATTTATGGATTTCGTGTAAAATCATCTTCAACGTATGAATCGATAAATGTATTCAAATTTTATAAGTATTCCAGAGATATAATGTATACAATATGCTAAGACATACTTTCGGTTTCATATAGAGTTTAGATCAGATAAGTTTCATTCCTTAAGAAATAGCACAGGCTTATAGGTACAATAGCCTAGAGAAAGCATGCAAGTAGTTATCCAGAGACAAAGTTTTAATGCGTCATAGTTATAGGCGAAAATACAAAATGTTATCGTACAAAACGTCGCTCAAACTGTCCATCCATCCAAAAATTGATGGCCACTTTACAGTCCAGAGTCCAGAGGTACATTTTCTGAGAAATGTCCTCGATCTCGCTCGATCCAAATGCTCTACCATATAGATACGCACAATATTTCATTTAGAATCAAACAATGTTTTGTGATGTACCTATTTGAACACATATAACTTTTTATATTAAATTCCTATTAGAAATGAAGGGAATTGAAACTTCCGATTCCCATCATGTTTCCCTTTTGTTGTAAGCAAGCACATCAATTCGTTTGTCAAAATCACGTGATGAATATAGACAGGGAAGAAACGGTAACGATTAGAAGTACCGATTCCCTATCGGAAGTTTGTAAAAGATTAGTTTTACTAAAAAATAAATATTATCTATGTACCTAAAACCTAAATTATAATGCACGCCTTCAACAAGTGTTTTAAGAAACCCATTCGTGAAATAACACAAAAAGTTGAGTAGCGAGCTTTACATTTTCATATTATGACTTGAATCTAAATTTCATAATCATTAATACCGGATATTCCATTTTCACTGAAGTATTTACACGATACTCTGAACTCTGGTATTTTGTTAGATACTGGTCTAAAAATTAGATTAAGTCTTTCTCCAAAAGACCATGTGTCCTCTTCAGCAGCACTTCTTTTATAATCATAATTCAGTAACCAATTCAACGTTAATTGTAAAACCTGAACAGTTGTCATTTATCAGGCCAATTAAAGCTTACCGAAGTGAGCAACCAACGGTCACACAATTCGAAGTCACAGCTTTACAATGCTAAAGATTGGAGAGGAAATTCATTTAAAACCAACTCCCCAGCTGAGCTAGGTACGCGTAGAAACGAAACGCGTAATGCAATATGCAATCCGTCATCGCCCCACATACGAGTATTATACAATACTATTCTGAAAAGGAGAAAACCAAATATTGGCTAAATGATTACAAAAAAGGGAATTTCGTAATTCCAGTTCCACCCACAGGAGATTCGAGATTTTAAAGTTTGTCGATCTGGATTGTTGTAGGTATTTGAAGGAAATTTGTCAGATTCGGAGAAATTCGTAATTCCGTAGAATGTCCTCCCACACAGAACTTTTGTTCTCCCTTTTCTTATAACATGACACTCATTCATTAAAATCCCGCTCAATGTGAAATCACTGCACGTACATTTTGTAGTGACAATACATACTTAAGTACATACCGCGTTCGTTTTCACATCGAATAATAAGAAATCCAGTCGTTGTTATATCTTCCTCTTGAAAGCAAAGAATATTCTTTCGAACCTTAGCCGCCTTTCTAGCTCAATAAAACAAGTAAATAATTGACTGGATAGAACATCGAAATTCGATCTCTTGTCTGTGATGTGTGATAACGAAGCAGATGATGTAACCAGCGATATATGTATTCAGTAAGAAAAGACATGCAGTCGTCAGAAGGTATTATGGGTACAAGTTCTCATGATGAATTTGACAGTCGATAGGGGATATGGAGGATCTGTTGGGACTGAAAGTTTTCATTTGAAAAAGTTCAAGTACAATGTACAACATAGATAAATGTGATCTGAAAGTTTACGTAACCTTATCACAACATCGAAGTGTCTCTTTGGAGAATAATATTGATGCTATATCGTCTGCGCCATAGTTTTACTTCACGAAAGAGTTTTGTTTTTTAGTCAATATTAGTTATTATTGCATGGTTGTCCGTCACCCGTATAAAAGCGTGAGTTAGCAATAATATGCGTTTTTTAGTCTTTATGTAGCACATTCAACATCATCAAACTATGTTTATAAATATATGTGAGTAGATGAGCCAATTTACTTTCTGATTTACAATTTCAATGCATTGGTATATTGCTAGGAATAGACTGAAAACTGCTCGACCATTGATTGCCATACATATAATGCTATTGATCATTAACCTTACGAAACTATTACAAATCGTTTTCTGCAGAAAACTAATGAATTACTAAACAGGCGAATGTGTATTATTTAGGAACTTTCTCCGTGCTCACACCACTTTTTTACGTTTTTATCTGATGCTGTGTAAATTACAGCCTGTGGTAAAATTCCCTGACTGATGACTGAACAAACCCTAACAGATTTGAAGCTTTTTAACTAATGAAATTTTAAAGCTTAGAAGCAAACACATAAACAAGCGGATCCCTCATTCTACTCCCCCTCTATTGTCTCTTCATATCCCCCCAGCATCCATACACCCGAAACTCCCGAAAGACATACTCACGGCGAACTTAACTGCGGCCTACAAAAGAGAAATAATGCGCACGTGAAACAGATTTTCCCCCTTAAAAATTACCCATTAATTTAATAATTTTATTTACAGTACTACTCGCGTAAAACTGGTTGGTTTAGAGCTCTTTATGCACGCATACTCAATTGTTCTTAACTACTAAAACATTAATAAAAAAAATATCGGAATTTTTTCCCATTTAGCCGTGCAAGTCGTTTACTATGTTTATGTCTTTTCTCAGTCTCAGACCTAAAAGATGAAAATGTGAAAGTCCATTGTTTTTGGTATAATAAGATTATTGCTGTGCAAAACATTTTATTTTAAAAATGAGCCAGCAAATGTTTTGAAAGCGACTAAAGTAGATAGTCCGATAAACACTTGAAATTGGACTGCGTATTTACTCAAGGCAGAGTTGAGTTTTCGGCATGCATGTGCGCAACGGCATGGTACATCATAAGAAGACTAGCTGGGTGGAATCATTTATTTATATTCTAATAGCCTGGTAAGTTTATACCTAAACTTTCTTCATTTACTTGGTGGCGATGATGATATCAAAATACAATGCATTTCTCTTCACACATACACTTATTCTTCGTATCGCCTTGTTATTCTATCCTAGATTTCGTTCTTCCTAAAGTGACACTTGCTTGTCTTGTTGTGCTCCATTAATAAAACTGCTTGTTGACAACCGGGTATTACGCAGAGTGAGAGAGAAGTATCCCTCTACACCTATATTTTCAGACCGCTCATGTTAAAACATAAAAGCGGACGTTGAATCCTTCACAGAGGTGAACTACACTAGGTAGAATAATACTTGTCGTATCATTTACGTTTAAGCTTGTTCAGATGGTGGGAAGATGCATGTTGAGAACACATTTTGATCAATGAACTGTCCTATATGTGTGAACTTCGTGAAAATCTTGGAAATTGCTTTCTCTTTTTCTAATAGTATCATTGGTTTTGTTAGCCAACGTAGGGAAAGTTATACGTAGCTAAGAATTGGAATATCAGAATGGTGCATTTGTGTGGGAGAAATGATACAGGAGCCTTGCATCTAGATGATGTAGCTGTCTACTTTTTCCTCACCACAAATGCTTTGTAAAATTGTTTAGGTAAGGATTGCGGACATTGTGGAAATTGCTTTCAGGTTTTGCCTTGCGAGAAATTACCAGGAGAAAATAAAGCTGTCACCTGTCAGTGTGTCTTGTACTTTCCTTGAGTTAATCTACGCGGCACTCTTAAGATATCCTATTGCTGTAATGTTGCAATCCGAAATGTCATCGTAAACATAGGTTCAATGATTCTTTCATTCGGATTCTTCTGACCGTGAATGTTTCGAGCAATCAAAGGCAAATACATGTTTGTGAAAGGCTTAAAGCCAGAATATTCGTATTCATTACTTACGATATTCAAGAAGACATGCAATTCCTCTTTCACAATTAGTGCAAAAAACGTATTCGTAAATGGCAAGTAAGGTCAACTAGTAATCTACGTGAAAATGCACTCATTTGAAGACTGTTCTCAAGTTAAAGAAGAAGTAGCGGGAAATGCACTTCTAGTGTAGTAACGTTGTTGAAAGTAACCAGCACATTTACTTGGCCCGATTTCAGCTCTATGAGCTCATTCAGAAGTATCCATCTGGCTAAAAACATAACATTTCACAATTCTCCATGTAATTACTTACAGATGGTTGCGTTGAAGGTAGTAAAAGGTAAAGATTGAGAGCAGTGCCTTGCTTTCCACTTGATAGCACTCAACTCTTATTTTCCAGAAATGCTTCAGTCAAATAAAACCTTGAACGTGCTTTGAAAAGGCTTAAAAGGCTATTTTTCAATCTGTCAAGCCATCCCTTTCTTGTGAAATCTTGAAATATTTTTTCATTTAAAGAAGGAACTACTCCTCCCAATCCCTTGTTCTAGACTAGAGTACTTGAAATACATTATTAATAAAATAATTTTATCACGTTAATGTGCCTACCGGGGCTATTTGTACGTTTACGGTGAGCTATTTACTTTTTAAATAATACAGTGTTTAATATTGCATGTTAATTAAATGAGAAGTATCCCGTTTGATGTTCAAATACGGACTCCACAAATACCAAGCACTCAAAACGAACATAATCAGATAAAATATAAGCCAACAAGACAGGGTAATTTATCAGTATGAGTCAATGGGTCTTCGAAAATAGGATCAGAAGAGGCTTAACAAGTTTTCAAGTTTTCGTTCTCATACTTCTTCTTTGTGAATGTGATCATTATTCTCCCATTCAAAATAAATTTCATGCAAACTATAATTTTTCTGTTCAGAGTATTCTACACACCATAATTTGTTCTCACACCACAGCTGAAAATTGATATTATCAGAGTATACGTAATGAACATGATGAATGAAGGCGTTCACTCAACATTTCGTATTAGAAATTGGTTCTAATCAAATTTTCTGTTGGGCTGTAACGATGATAGCAATTCAGAGAAAGTGTATTACACAATACGTCACTTTACACGACTTTCTCATTTATTCTTAGCCTCTCGAGTCCAACAGTCATTACTCATCACAGAACCTGTTTTTTGTATTCACGAAAAGTAGTCTCTTTTGTTGAACCATGACATGCATACATATACGTACTTATGGTACGTGGGAGGTGAAACGTTGTTAGATAAATTGTTTGGTGTTGGTATTGCTGTAGTACTGCCAAGTCTGTACATGTCTTTGTATTTTGTCTGAGCTGAGAAAGTAATGTGAAAGTGAGTAAAAGCTATGAACTTGTTATATAAGTGTACGGTTGAAATCTACAAACATGCATTCTTTTGGCTTCAAATTTTTTACTCATTTTTATAACCTTTTTTTATTGCTAAACTGAAGGTTCACTTTTAAAACTAACAGTTGGATAGTGGTGAAGCAATCGCTATATTGTCGACAAACTATTTGATTTTGATATGTACCTGTCTCCGCTTCCAAAAATATGGGAAACGTTTTTAAACTATGCCTGAAAAGAACATAGTTTTTGAACACGAGCACATTAAGAAAATATGTAAAGTTCTAGACAGGTATGAAAATATGCATTGTGTAAAGTATCCCCATTTTCAATTGTCATTCAAAAAACTGTCGTGTTGCTCCTGTTTCACTCCATCAAATTGTACAGTCTTTTCACCTTGAATGGAGATAGAACGCTGAGCATTGAAGCGTGAACAGCAAAGTCTACGCCTAAGCTTTTGCAGCGACGTTAGAAATTGTACAAAAGAATGCCTTGATCATCCTCAGTGCGATCAGTCGAAATGGTAAAAAGAGTTATGAAACATCCCTACCTGTCATGTCAAAATACAGCATTCATTTTTGTTTTCCTGTTCAGATCAACAATTGTGCCTCTTTAATTATATAGAAAGTATGTGGACGAGAAGGACTTTCATTGAAAGTGGACTGAAACATTTTTTACCCCATAGCTGTGTATACTTTAGAAAAGAAGAGTAATTTTTACAATGTCAAAACGAGACGCTGAAATGAAAGAAAATGTGGATGTTACTGGACATCTTATTAAACTTCCGTTTTATCCAACTTCATATTTATCATTCCTTTCAACTTCCGTTTTTCCAGCATCTATAAAACTATCAAATTACATGAAACTATAGGATAAGTACACATCTTTTGTGTGCATGTGTTCTTGTTTCATATTTACTATCTCAGATACCACACATGGTCGTTAGTCGTTGTCCTTGCTTCTATGAAACGTCTTTGGAAATAAGAGGAGATTCTAGAAAATAGGATGTTGCAAGCCATACCCTGCAGTTTTTCTAGATCTTTTCCATTGTAACGTCATATTATCTGCTCTATTGTGTCATTGTGTCATTCATGCTTCAACAGAAGACATATTGTATCTGTTGGTGCGAGAATCAGTTGCCATCGTACTCAGTTTGGCAGTATATTTGTATTTATATATGTTATATGTACTTTGGATTTGTTGTAAAATGAAAGATGAAAAACCAGTGTGCTTGCTGGCGTGTCATTGTCATTATTGTATCTGTACTCTAACAACTCGCTTGTAATATAGATTGAATGTGATCTGTCTTATCAAAATTGTCGTTGATAACCTCAGC
>JAHZNA010004801.1:0-10773 GCA_027743935.1 Sinodicranocentrus sp. ZH6 | reverse complement strand
TATTTAGACTAACTAACCTTACTCTTACTGCTTTCCCTTTGACATTTTACGGACGACGTAATGAAGTGTCCTTCTGCCTCCCATGCATACTTGACTATCTATAGAGCTATAATCAGTGAAACGAAACAGTGCGCAATTAAAAAAGTCTTCGGCAAATTTTAAACTACTCTTGCTTGTCTCTCGATTACAGGGTTGAGTTTTGTCTTCATGTCATGAATTGTTAAGTCTGCACATGAACTGACTTTTAAAAATGCATAAGATAAGCTCGGACTTTGACTAACAAATTCCATTAAAAATGTCGCCATTCCTAACGAAATTTAAGTCCGACTAATGATTGTTCATTAGAAATACCAAAACGGAAAGGAAAGGTCGTCCTAACACTTTTCGAAAGGAAAGTAAGGCAATAAGAATATCAATTGTACACAGTTTTAGAGAAACTCGTTCAATCAGATGGAAAAGTCATTTAAGTATTTTTATTATATTTTAACGAACAAAAAAAGCAGGAAAACTGTTTGGCTGTAATAATATTGTTAATTTAAAAAGTAAATTAAGTACCAAGGTGCTTAGGTTTAAGCAGGTGGTTCTGAGCTTAAACGGGTACTGTGATTAGGAATTTTCATTAAAAAAGCCCATGGGACGACGTTTGTTTGCAAAATAAAATTGTTAGTAAATTGTTCCAGCCATATCACCAACCTTACTTATAAGTAGGCCGTTTAAATTAATATATGTATATTGAATGGATATGAGAAGTGTCCTTGAAATGAATTTTAAAAAAATAAAGAGATAACTAGTAACCAGACAGTACAATAGATCAAAGTAAAGATGTTTCCACATTGTCAGCAAACTGCGCAACATCAAAAGTTAACGCTACCAACACGTTTGTAAAAATTATTTTCATCATATGGATATGTACCTATTACCTATTAACACGTAGGTATTGACTCCAGCATATGAAACTGACACTATGGATTGGTGGGGTGAGAATTTTTGGCATTCCCTACACACATTTCTGGTTTATATTTTTATAATAGACAATTTTCATTCCGCTTTCGCTGCCTACATCGAAGTCAGTCGTAAAAGTGAACGCTACAACAAACGCTACTAATGCACCCCAATCCTTTCTACACGTTTGACCTCGAAAAGTTGACAATGATGACCATGGCCTCTAAAAATGGCTACAGCACGCAGAAAGTAATGGATGATAATGTAATGTAACGCTAAAAAAAATAGTCCCCATGAAGCAAAGAAACAGCAAACAGTTACTATATTATCCGTTATCCATATTAGGTATATGATAGAATACCACACAGAAACGTTTGCTTTTGAGCATCCACTATCTATATAATGTGAATTTGAGCCAAAAACAGACTATATACAAACTTTTCAGAAAGGATACTGAGCCATGATTCTGTCATGAAGTCGTAAAACTTTCTGATCTTTCATTCAAGTCCGGAAAGGAAAATGGTTTCTTTGCTTGTGCATGTCTACTTTTACGATGGGACCAACCTTCACCAAGGAAGATGGTTCTGGTAACAGTAAGTACCACATTCAACATTGTAGTACGTTTCTGCGTACTTTTTTCGAAGTCGGGTCGAGATAGTGGCAATGTGCATGTTGCTGTGTTACTCTCTTCTGTTCTGGCTTACAAAGATTTCAAAGAAACTGGTGCAACTGTTGTTGTCCCCAACATGTTGGTGCCTAGTGGTATGTGGGTTCAGGCAAAGCTTAACAAATTAGGGCGTGCTTTCACTTACAGCGAAATAAACAGCCCAATCAACAATGATAATTCTTAGGTTTTGCATTTAACCTACTTTGGGTAACTCTAAGTTTACATGGTGGTCGAAATATCGTATTTATTTCCCATGCTTTAGGGTTGTTAGTCGAAGGTTAGGTTAGGTAATGGTGAATGATTAAATTTTTATTCGATTTCACTTTTTGAGCTTAAGAAGCTCAACTGTTTGTCGATCGTTCAAGAGAAGCGTTCCAATCTTTCATTTAATGAAATTCAAATGCAATGCCAATATTTTATTTTTCTACATTTTCAGTACTGACTTCAAATTTTTCAATCCGTGAACAGCTCTTCCATAGAATTTAAGTCAATAACCTAAAAAATAAATATGGGATCACAGAATAAAAATCCAGCTTTCTATCAAGTGAGCTAACTCACGAAAGCGTGTACATACCGGAAAGGTTTTCAAAACTTTCATGCATAATTTATGTTCTTCGGTACAGGTATATAAGTGGAAAGTTTCTCATGAAAGATAGTAAGAAAGGAAACTGCGAGTAGCAAAGTTAAAGTAAAGCTGATATCTTTAAGTCGCTGACTGATAATTTAAGCCAGAGCTTATTTACAATTCTCACAGAAACTTTGCAATAGCACTAAGTGCGGTGGCGTGGCAGCATTTCCAAGCAAAAGGAAACATGTTTTATATACGAAATCGAGTTGTAACGTAGTGTTTCTCCTCGTCTTACTGCGGCAATCGTGGGATATAAATGCTACGTACTATAATACGTAATCCATATGTACCCAAACTGGAAACATGTTCTATCTCAACTCAACTTTTACTCGTCCTCTGTGCCTGCAAAAGGTGCAAGCGCTACAACAATGTGTTTAGGTGGAATTCCTGGCTGTATTCTTTCCCCTCCATGTTTTCATATGTAGGTAAACGGGTACGTGTATCCAGGAGCATAGTTTGCTGCAGCATATTCGTATCCCCCTCCACAACCTTTACTTTCACTATTCAGATGAAAAGAAATACGTGTATATGAAGAGCAATTCCACATTAAACTTTCTCCCTGCTAGCCATACTAACGCAGCTGGTTGGGGGATGCGATGAGTTGAAAGAGAGGAAAACGGAGTTTTTGGAAGGAATGGGGCATGGTACTTGGCCAAGGACTTTCTCAATCGATCGGCAATTTTCCCTCTCTCTTCTTTCTGCCATTCTCAAAAAACTTCTTCCCTGCCTTTTCCTCTCACTCTCCCACATAGACACATTCATACTTATTGTTCATCTCATATTATGAAGAAGAAAAAGAATGTACTCATGCCTTCACCGTCACTGCCACAAGAACCTATGAGATCACGAACACATTACCGTCGGGAACACCATACCAAAATGGAAATGGCATAAATGGAATAATAATAGGAATGTATGAATAACCAAGCCATATAAGGGGCTTTTATGCTGGGAATGTGGATCAGCGCGTGTGTATCTACTTGAGATTTTTTTCTCTTTTCACTCTAGTAGCGTCACTCCATTCCATTCTGCACACTGCTCTATTATTTTTATCAACTGACGTCTTAATGTTTTGCTCGAAATGACTTCCTGTGCATGTATTGTGTAGCAGGACAAGTGTGAGAAATCATTTGAATGTGCAAAGGGGTTTTTGTGTTCAAATGACTTATCGTTAGAGAAAGTTATTTAACCCGGAAATAATGAGCTTGTCTTATCACTAGTACTCTAGAAAAAGATTTTTTCTTGTTTTGTATTGCAAGGACAGATCGCTGATGGCAAGGATCGAAGGGAGGGGATTCGCACAGAATCTCCATGTACAATAAGAATACTCGTGAGTTAAGGGGTCTTGCTTTGATATTGGTGCTATCAAAAGTACTGCTATTAAGAAATGCGTCTCAAATTTCACTACTTATGCGTGAAACTGAGACTATACAGGAAGCCGGATTGATTAAATAACACATGAAAATGCAATACCGCGAAAGAGAAAAATTATTCCCACTATTCCCCACTAGTACTGAGAATTGCTTGCAGCTGCAAAAACTAGGTGAAAGTATGTAAAAAAAAGCTTGGTTTCGACTGGTTTTGAAATGCCAACTTTATGAAAGCTTGCCAAAAGGCTTTGAAATAATAAACAACTAATTTGACAAGCAAACCTTTTTTTAAGCTCGAGGAGTCAGATCAAGCCGAGAATCGTAATTTTTAGTAGATTTCTATGCGTATAATACAATCATTACAATTTTTGCAGTTGATGACGTATTATGGGCTCTTTTCGACCTATCATTCAGGTTCAGCTATATTACGTTTTTAAATACTATACTCGATTTTTGAAAGAAATAAAGGCTGCCAAATCAGATTTTGAAAATGCGATTTTAGAGATATTTCGATAAGAAACTATTTAGTCACAACCAGACTAGACTGCCGTTCTGACTGTAATTGATTACCATTTACCAATTGCAGAATTTAATATACTGTACAGCTGTAAATAGTAAATAGCTTACGGCTTTGTTAGGCGCCTTTAATAATGACCTGAATGCAAACATGAAGAATATAATTTTAAATACATACAGACTGAAAGTAGAATTTTAGTAGAATTAGGTTTTAACGTTTTAAAATCATGGCATGAAGTCAGAATTAAAGTTTAGAATTTAAAAACCGTTGGATTGTTTTGGAGATTGGCAGCAGGATTATTGGCCAAAAATTAGCTACTAATCAAACCAACTTTTGAGGACTAACTAACTAAGTAATAGGGTATCCTGAAAATTGCTTTGATTTTATAAACAGGTAATGTAGGAGCTTCGATTATTTATTACAGTAAGTTTTTTATACCTACACATATAGTAGCACGCATTGCTAATGGCTTACTTAATATATATAATGTCAATCTCGACGTTAATACATTTTCCAATTTATATAAATCTTCAAAGTTGAACTCATTCATTTAATTTCAAATGTTTTCTTCTACTTATTTCATAACTTCCGAGCTTTTTCTTGTAATGTTTCAGTTTCATTTGAACTTTATCTCCTCACCAAGGCCATGCATATAAGCTTGAGAATAAAACTTTCCAAAAATGACTTCCATGTATCCTGTAAACATTACTTGTTAGATAATAGTTTACCCACACCATCTCTACTGCATACAAATCTAATTAGCATATTGAGATGATGAGTTAAATAGGCTCATGCTGTGTTTATAAAAACTGCACGTGCGTGCAGGTGCCGGCGAGAAATGAAATAAAACTAGAATGTTATGCATAATAAAATTGTAAATGTCTAAGGATGTCAACTAACTACCTGATACAAATTGTCATCTGAATCATTTAGCACGGACCCAAATATACAAGTCACAAACAGGTACATAGACATACTCGGATTCAATGATTCAGGTATATAAACAGACATACAAAATACCTTCATACTTGTGTTCATTATAGTTATGTACCTTGATTAAACGATCCTGCGATTCATCCCCGATGATGGTAACGCAAGCACGTCAGAAAAAACGAGTTATTTCTAATATAACGAGAAAACGAAACAAGTTAAGGTACTACAGTAGAAAGAAACTCTTATGTGATAGGAAGCTCCAGGTTAATGCTACAGCACGATTTTGAACCGATTAGATTAGAACCTTAAATCTACTTTGTCACAATAGTAGAGGTAGAACTAAGATGTTTTAGAGTGAAAGTAGTTTCTTAAGAACAAAACCTGAAAATAACTTCACTAAACACAATACTCATCCGACTTATATACTTCAAACGAAGTGCCAGGTTCACATCCAAGAAATGTTTTTCAATCAATCCAGGCAACGGTATTCTGGGAAAACATTGTATTATTCTGAATTGAATAGGGAATCTCGAACGGAGTGACACGGACGCCAACACTAACACACAAGTTAAATCATTTTAATACTCTTCTACATTGTTCGCAAAGGCGAAGTAAAATAACATAAATATAGTCCGTCCTGTCATCCCTCAGCGGTTGTACAGGCTTTAGTGAACCTTTTTAATTTTTCCTTTTTTTATCACAAAATTATAGATAACGATATTAACGATCAGATGACTGGGGTCTCTTTCAGCTAACTCTTGTATATCACGGAACAATGAATCCCACAAGATTTTGTGGAACCTTTCATTTTAGGAAAGCAACAATCATCACATTTGTGACTCTTAAGTGGTGTAAGTCTCTCATCTTTCCTTTCTTAATAACATGATATATTTATTTGTGGGATATGCAAGATGCAAAGTTTCTTGTGTCAACTGTCAATTATATAATTTGACTACGACGAAGGAAGTTTTCGATAAAAATCTCGACATAAAAATGCAGTGAGTGAAATAGCGGTGTAGTAAGCATATAAATATGCCCACAGAGAGAAGTAAACTGGTGGGTGAATAGACTAGACTATATAATCCGTTATATATACTCCATTTATTAACTCTTCACTGCTGACTTCCATGAAACGTGTTATAGTAAACAGATTAAAGCGAGAACAAATGGGTAGCGTAAGTACGTCAAGTAAGAGTTAAAAAGTGAAGACAAGTTTGAATACAGAAGATGAGTTGAATGAAGTCGGAGTAAGAGTGTACGGTTGGAATGTCTTCAATATGCCAATTGTGGAAATACTGCTTCCTCCTGTTTCATAAAAATATATTTTTACGTACTCAGTCAGTTGACAGCTTGTTCCTGTCCATTGATATGTTCCAAGTGTATTCAACCTCCAATTTATATCTATTAAAAGGAAACCTCGCGAAAGTGTATTCGCATGTTCTTTCTCACACGTTGACATGCACTATGTAATTTAGGTTAGATTTCCATTTTTTCGCAATTTGTTATGAAATAGTTCTTCCCATAAAACAAGATATAATGTAATATAATATGCGCTTAGAACATCAAACGAGAAAAGCATTGGAAGGATTATTGGCGTGCATGTTAGTGGGAAGTTGATTGTAACTGTATAAATGCATATCCCCAGAGTTTCCTTGCTTGAAAGAGAAAGCATGTTTGTATTGTATGTGAAGTGAAGAATGTTCAATATATTTAGCAGCATTTCAAAGCAAATTCTTATCCTCAGCCAGGAACTGAGATATATGTGTATATGTATGTACGTTGTTTTATACTTTGTGTAGCTGTGGTTAACGAGTCAAACGAGTGAGTGAAAGCTTAATACGTGAGGGAGGAGGAGGGAGCAAAATATGCATGGGAAGAGATGGTGATGAGAAAGCTATGAGAAAGAAAACAGGGAAACAGAATTTTTCTCATTCTCAGCCCTAGAGCGTGCATGTGAACACCTGACAATATTATGAGGCAGTAGGCATTCCCGTACTCACTCCACAGACTAGGTATCGTATCACCAACCAAAACTTAACTATTATATTATTATGCAGTAAATCGACTTCTATAGTCTACACTTTAAGGGCTACAGCTATACAGCTTATATACACTGATTACTGAAGTGAAATATGTATACTCTAAAAGTGCCAAAAGTGGGTGGATATGGAAGCAAAAAAGATGATGGTCACAAAAGAATCCGTAATCTTATTGCATTGTGTATCCCTCAATCAGATTAGATCGGATGTGTGATGAATTAGGTAATTGTATTGACTGCAAGTTAGTAAACTGAAATTTCATTCTTTCGTTTCGCATCAAAAGAAAGAAAGCTGACTGGTATAGATTGCAAAAAAGAGAGAAAATCTGCATGATGTTCTAGTTCTAACTACGATGTTGGTCACCTAATGATAGTTATGGGATGAAATGAATACAAACCAATGTACTTTTGATCAATTTTGTGACGATTCCCAAATATTTTTTTTAATTCTCCAAATCAAAATTTTACCCTGTACAATATAATAATAAGAATGGCATCCTAAAACTTGAAATGTTCATTACAAATTACAATGTTCACAATCATATTCCTAAATCATTATATTTAGCTATTCAAAAACTAAATAAACGATAAGCGTCGAGCGTTAAAAACTGAAAATGGACAGCTCTCAACAGCTTTTAGTTTAAAAGACACACAGAGAGAAAATTCATTCATGAAAGCATCGCTCAACATTCGCTAAATACCAATGATTCATTCACTTCAGGTGAGATGTTTGTACACGATGTTGTAGTTTTAGCTGGGGAAAAAGTTTCGTTTCACGCGCACAGATGTGCCTGCGGTTTAAGAATTTTAGATACGGGCAGCGATGCGATGGTCGGAAAATTCTAAAGGAACGGATACATATGTACTCCTGACTTAAGTACGGTGGACTGGTGGACAGTGTTTCATTCAGTATCAGCCATCAAACAGACTCCGACGAGCAGAACGAGAATATTGAAAGATGTACGCATAGGACACATTAAATCCGAGATAAAACTCATTCCATTCATATGGTGCAAATATGTTCATAATGAAGCCTAGGCCTATGTAGGTATAAGGTATCCATAAAGTTATGAGAGATCCCGTAAGCGTAAGGAATGAAATTTTTCGTTCATCTGCGATGTGGCATGCATACATAGACAATTGCCAATACCAAACCAAATGCTATGCTCTGTCTGACTCTGAAAGACTCACAAACTACCTCACACAATATGTACCTCACACAATATGCATTAAATATACATAAATATTTGAGATATTACGGATGAGAGAACCATCACCAGATCTGTTTTCGGTGTGCTTGTTGACGGCTTGTACATGGCTTAATTTTTGTGTCCTCCCTGGCTATTTGATAAAGTGAGTAAAGTACAAAAAGCCCTTATTTTAAAGCAGGATATATAAAATCAACTCACTGATTTCTTTTTAGATGGATGCGTCAACAGAAAAGATACATTATAGCTGTTGTGTATATGTGTGCCATTTGTATCCCTAAAGTAATACCAGAGCAGAGAGCTTACATATTTTTATACCCACCCAATACCCACACTCACTTCACTGTCTGTGTGTCGGTCGTGTGATTTCACACAAAAATATTACCAGCCGAAGGGAAATCGGATAATTTTTTTTCTACTACCGTATTTCACAGACTGTTCATATCCCCTCGTTCTCGTCGAACAGAAAAAGTGTAAGCAAGCGTGCGACAAGCCTTATTCTGCCTGCCCCCGAAAATCCGTAGAATATAATAAACTTTTGTTGAAATTTCGAATTTTCAGTTTCAAAGTTCAAATTAGTTTATGTGTCATTCATGTCATATTATGTAGTTCGGAATTATCCATTGTTCGTTGCATAATACGCAAATGTAGGGAGCTGTTATGATATAATGCCTATTTTCAATATTAGCGTTTTCCAAGGACATTAGCTATGAACCTTTTTTGCAGAAACTTTAATTCTTTTTTAAACCTTGCACACCAAAAAATGCACCGCTGATATCACTATTAAATGATATAATATGATCGCTCAGATGTAAGGGGAAAGCCTGATACGCTGTTTAAACACACGCACTTCCAGTTTGGGAGTCGTGGTGCGCACTGTGCAGACAGTTGACAATTCCATGATCAGATTATATGTATATACAGACAGAACTTTTGATCCACATCTGACTGACAAACAAGGAGTTGTGCCGTTTGTGGAAAAGTGCAAACAGTGACAAATATCCGGCTAAAGGAGACATTACTCTAAATCATCTACAGATGAAACATACCAGTCACCACAAATAATGGTGAAAGGTGAATTAGAGAACTTTTATGTTGCTATAAGTTTATAAAGTTTGATACCAAGGAATGCGTGTATTGACCAGCTATGTACAACACACTACATAACCTTAAAACTTAGTACAACGAATTATACCCTGTGTCGCCACATCACGTGTCTTGCCGCTTTCTGTGTCTTCGTGTTCTATATCCTTGATCGTGTGATTTATTGAGTGATTTCTCTGTCATTAGATAAAGTTTCTGTTTGGTTGTTTTGACTTTTGATCAATGATCAATAAAATGATTTTTTCCACGTGACAGTGAGTTGAAGTTTTAATTCCGAGCATATAACAATACAGTCAGGCAGTGGACGCAGATTGCAGATCCTTCCTCAAAATTATATGCGTTTTGTTTATCTTCTGAGCTGTAAGTTTCACATGATTTTTAATTGTCCTCTTATTCATTGTTGAGGTTTTAGTTTACCGTCGTGTCAGCTTAAGTCATTAATTTAAAAGCACTCATGGCTGGGGTGGTAGTTGAAATTGAAAAAGTGGAAAAACACTGTAAACGAACCTTTTACTTCAAAGCAGGCAGTATAGCTTACATAGATGCATGCGTGTGATATTTTTTGCAAATCATGAGCTTATTATTTCTGTTTCTTTGCAGCACTTACCGTTGACCGTTGAAGCAATGTTCTTGAATCTGGTTTTGAAATAGGTGCTACATGAACATCTTTAAATTGGCAGTTTCAGCAAAGGAAAATGACGGACTACATCACTAAACACTTCTAAAATTGTGGATTTCTCGTCTCGTGTGGACGGATGGGTCTATAGGACCTGTGTCCCAAATCACTTCCTCTAACAAGTCTAATGTAGTGTTATATTTTATTTTTGTTGATAAATAGAGATAATTATGTTTTAATGAACGAAATTATTCTGACTGTAACCGACAAAAAGATATTGTGATTGTGATACTGTTATGTTATTGTTAAATATCGGAGATTGTTAGTACGATGTTTTAGTTCGGTGTTGGTGCAAGTAGTAAGAACGTGTTCAATTCATTCACAGTTCATGAAGAACTATGAGCGTAAACCACTAAGCAAATTCGAGTATTATTTTTGAAGACAAAATACAAAATCACATATATTTAAATTCTCCAGTAAGATCAATATGAATATGCCTGGTTTCCGGCCAGGCTCATTTCTCGTCTCTTCTGCTTGTTTACGAAACAAACGAATTGTACAAACTAAAAATCTTGTGAGTATGTTAAAGTTTTTCATCGATTTTGAAAATGCTTGACTAAACAATTTTTCTTGATGATGTCATTGGTGTCTTTTTATTATTAGTTTTGGAGTTTTTTTAAAATTTTTATCTTCCTGTTAACAGCTTGGAAATTAACTTGTGTTTTTCTCTTTTTCCATTATGATTTGCAG
>JAHZNA010004800.1:0-14084 GCA_027743935.1 Sinodicranocentrus sp. ZH6 | reverse complement strand
ATATATCCTAATTCATTTTAGCTACCTTACGGCCAGCTTATCTTAGGATATGTACATTCATTCATTGCAGACCTTTCATCTACGTATTTATGATTGCCTTACAGCGAGTTTATTTATGTTGATACATTTATCAAGCGGATTCCAATACTTGTCTTAAACCTTAAACTCACTGAACCCCAGGGAACGGCTGGGCTAAAACTAAATACGCATAAAAATCTGTATATATGTGTACAACAATACGTGCATTAGATAACTTATCAGCTACATAATGATAGTTATATCAGTTATGTTTCAGCTATCAATTTCTAAATTACTACTGCACTTTTATTCATGTATGGAATTTTCTTAAGAGGCAATTTTCCTAGCATCTCTTTCGTATTGATTTATCATACGTATGTACACAAAATACGAATACATGCACCAATTCTTATAAAACTACTTAAGTGGATTTACTACGTTACTAGCTGTCCATTGCATCTACAAAATAGTTATGTTATTAGTGATACTGAATAGTATCCTATTGCGATCGTAAGGATACTCAAACTCTAACGCAAACTCTACTTCATCAAACTCTCTAACGCAAACTCTACTCATGCGAAACCCCGTGTGTTGCGAGTACTACAAGTTCATATAACGTCGGCATACATAGTAGTGCAGCCAAAGCACTAATCTTACTTAAAGCTGGAAAACGTTGAATTTGGAGAGTCATTCTTGAAGAACAATTTGCAGTTCAGTTATTATTATTAATATAACATTGTTAGTTATAACAATGGATATCATTGTTTATGGGTGAAATATGCGTAAATAAATAAAACTACTGTGGACTGTAGTTAGTAGTGACAAAGTAAATAGGTTTTTAGAGACAAGAGGACCAACAGCATATTAGTCATGAATTTCATTAGTTAAACGTTGAATTGGTTGAAAGTCATGAAGAACAATTAGTAGGTAAGTCAATACGGTTATCAGATTGTCAGCTGTAACAATGGATATCATAGTTTATGGGTGAAATATACGTAAATAAATATGACTGGTGTAGAGATTTGTTATGAGTAAATGAGAATATTGGAATTGGATTATTAAAAGATTTAAGTAAGATTTCTTCAGTATCACATCAAGGTTGATTGGTAAATAATTATCAAAAAGTCTTACATATTTCAGTAATCCGTTGAGACCCCCACACAACTAGACAGACAAAGCAGGAGCCGTCGTAACAAATGAGACTCGTACCTTTCCTCAAATGCAAAGCCAAAACACAATGGGATGAAGCTGGTTTGCTGCATGCAGCAGAAATGACAGGAGTTGGTCCACGTTTCCCTTCAGTTTACATTTGTACGTCTTGCGTATCACACACTTTTCATCCCACTCTCGTCTCGTGCCTAGTTTCATTGTTGCCTTCCTTCTTGCGCGATATTTAACTACTCTCCCGGCTAAAAACAATACACATTAATAATACCAAGTGCTTCAACACTGTCAACCAATTGACTCTTATTAAAAATATAACTAATTCTACTGTTTGAAGACTCAAACATTAACTTGCTTTGTTTCAATTATGACCAAGTTTTCAAACAATTCAGTCATCAGTGCTAGTGCCAGTTCAATTAATTAAAAAATACTAACGTCGTACGAGGCTAAGTTTCCGTTGACTTTAGTTTGTTCTCGGTGTAGCTTATAAAGATCCCGTGAACAAACTGTTGACTAAATCTGTCATTTTTGAATCAACTAAACTGTTGACTGTGTATATTACTACTGTTCCTTTTAAAAGTGCAATTAACCTGGAATGGTACAGTCTCTTGGACAATTTATATTTGGACTTGACACCTGGTAAGAGATGTTTACATATTCAATATTTATTTCTTTATAAAACATTGTAACCCTTCATCCTCCTCTATTTACTGTCAACTGTTCGCACTAATGTCATGTGAATCATCTAATTTGCGCAAGCTGAACCCCCAAAACGGAAATTGCGTATCCTCATTTACAGAATCCACGCAATTCCCAATCTCCACAATGATGCCAAATAGTCTACTTTTGTTGCATCCCACATAACCATGATATAGATAATCAACCTCCCAAAAATCACATATTCCACCACTGCTGACTACTAACTATTCACAGATTGATGATGATGAGTGATGCCCAGTGAATAAAATATAGTTAAAGGTCCTCCACTTCTCTCTCCTCATCCGTCATCGTCATCCATCAACAACAACGTTATGCATACATTTTCGTCCTACACGTCTCCTCATTTCCTGTCTGTTACCCTTTACCTCTGTCATGTTTATCAATATACGTTCCCTCATATAATCACCTCGTGCATTGCCAATGCCTTCCTTCCTGGAAGTTAGTAGTAATCTATGAGCTTCAACAATACAATATACTCTAGTGGACAGCATAAGGATACAGCCGGTGAGCGATATGATGATGATGATAAATCATATAGTGCGTTTCGTTTTGGCTGAATGGACACTGCAATTTTCCCCCTTTGGCTGGTTTCTGCTCTTTCATGGTCAATGAGATTAAATTGTGAGGATTTGAGTTTCACCCCTTTCAACAACTTGTCTCCTTTGATAAATTCCATTTAACATTTACATATCCCTCTCACTGTACGGCTTGCAAGTTACAAATGAAATTAAATCAACGGTCTGATTCCTTGGCGTACTTTTTCTCTCCTGTATCATTACATTGGGTTGATTAAGATATGGAGATGGAATGAAAGAGCATATAAAATAAAAGGATAATTAGCTAGAAGACTTGTCACTCTTTTCATAATTGATTATTATAATTACACGGCCAAAGAGCAAATCTAATCTGTAACAAGTAAATGTATGTTATTTATATCGAGATTACAAAATGCACTTCTAGAATGACTGGTGACGTGAAGTTATCCCAAGAAATATTTATGTAGATTATCACCATTTCGCCCTATATAATTTTTTTCTTTTCTTTGCTGACTACATTGAACTACTTTTCTTTGGATATAAACTATAAACACTATGACATTCCCATCAAAAGAGGTTTCATCAGTGGTTCGTTGCAGTTGCATAAATGAGACTAGAAAACTGACCAAAATCGAGGTCTACTCTCACTCTCCTCATCTGACTTAATTTCCAATCAGGGCTTGTTAATTCATTCAGTTATTCATGATGGAGTGCTGTAAGGACTTGCAAAATGAGGATTCCATCCTAATATTTCTTAGCTTTTCCTTCTGTTCACAAAATCCAGATGATTTTGCTATATACTATATATATTGACTTATTTAGAGGACTAAGGCCATAACAATGAGATGATAAGGTTTAACTCGTAAATCAATTCGTTCTTGGGGACTCCAACCCAATCACAGTTTATGTGTACTATTACTTCTCTGCTTGGAAACGAATTCCATGACACTGAATGAAATCCCTTTCCTTTAGAGAATCATCATAGAACGCAAAGCAAATGGTCATCATTGGTGAGATGATCGTTTCTTCGTTTAGAATAACTCAAAGTCAAGGCAAGGATAAAGGATGCAAGGGAGAATTGAGATAAATGATTTTCGAGTTTAGCCACACACGTAATGGTGTAATCGAGACTCGTCGTGAAATGCAAAAGTTTACATTACCATTCATTCTTCCTTCAGATTTTCATAACTCCATGAAAAATTGGAATGAAATGGTAACGGATTAACATGGAAGTTGTCCGTTTCAAGTCATTTGATGCTCTTGAGCTTTCAAGCTCTTTTTTAACTGTTGGACTTAACGGTCCAAAATGGAATGTCTTATTCTTCATTTAGAATCCCAATGAAAGATCATTTAGCAGGGTTTTGAAGGTATGCTTCATTTTCATAATTTTCTATCCCGAAGGATTTTGTTTTTCTCGTGAAGGGAAACTCTATTGTTAATTTACTACTCCTCTTATAACTTATGGGTTTGATGAGGCGTTGTTGTTAAAACTGTCAGAGTATAAAAAATGTTTTTTTTCCATTTAAAAAAAACTCTCAATGATATTTTTATCAATTCCCTTTCTAGCTTTTCATTGAAACAAAATGAAGTTGAGCCGGAAAGGGTTCTGTTTTTAAGTGGGAAGTGGATTCTGATAAAGAGGCATAATTGTCATTTCCTGTATCGATAGTTAGAGTCAAGACGAGAAGAAAATATAAACAAAAAAGACTTTCCATTTCTTCTCATAATATGTTTTCCACTGGGGTTGAGTATCAAGTGGTAATTCAAGAGGAAAATAAAAGTTGGTCAGTGGAACGTTCAAGGACGGGAGGGAAAAGAGTGAAGCTATGAATACAAAAAATAATCTGGTTTTGTTGGATCACCGCTAGTCAATCTATATGAGGTTGTGAATGTTGTACCAATTCTTCCAAGTAATATTGATCCATGATCCATCCTCATCATACTGTTAATTTCCTTAGGTATTTTCCTTTTCTCTTATTTTTAGAATTCTCCGATTTTTTTCTGGTTTTGTAAAAGCCCAAAGAATACGAGAAAGGGGAAAAGCAATGTTGACTATACATTCTCTTTACCTTACACTCTACACTCTCTCAAAATCCTCTTAAAGTTATAGTTAGTTATACATGTCACTGACACGGAGGGAAAATGTCAAATTCCAAATCGATTTCAACTTTTCTTCTCTCACTGCCGAAAAAGATGATAATAATAGCGTGAGAGAAAATAACCAACCAAGAGAGAAGAGAATCGGTGGCCATGCCCATGAGCAAAAATGCTATTTTCCATGATAATAACATTCCTTCTCGGCTCTCAGGATTACATTATATACTTAGGAGTGTAGGCCATGGAGTAGCCTTCAAAGGGAATTAAGTTGGGAATGATGGCGATATGATGTTGGTCATTTGCTGTTATATGACATTGTGGTGGTATGTTCATTCATGCTTTATTTTTTGTACCTTCGTTAGAGTCGTTAGTAAGAGGGAGCGGTATTCAGATTAGATTAGTTGTGCACGCACTTATTCCCTGCTGCACCCAAAGATTTTTACTCATCTCATATTTTCTTTAACAGTCTATACGTGCACTATTGTAATGTAAGGGATGACTCATCTCACGTATTTTTCTAGTTTAATTCACTTTCCCTCTTCATTTCATCAATTTCCATTTGCATCTTGTCCATTTATCTTTCTTGAGGACAAAAGAAATGGGCAAAGTGGAATTTTGCAGCCGTTGGGAATTTGAAATATATATTCTTTTCCATTCTCCAGTCTTTTCTCTCATGTCAGCCAAATGTTTACTGTTGACTGCATAAAAAAGAAGAAAATTGCTAAAGTCGTTACCTCAATGCGACACAATTTTTCCTTCATGAAATCTTAACATCTGTAATGAACACAAATACACCCTTTCATAAAGATAATATTGAACGCGACTCATCTTCACATTTCATTTTTCCACATGTGTATTTATTTTTACAAATGAAAAAAAACTCAATTTTATTTCCACACACCTGCTTCCCACATTTTCCTTCCATCTTATCCGTATTTAGAGTGTTAAAAACATTTTTTTGAAAAATGCAAGCGTCAAAGGCCATTCCGCTCACATTATCCTCTTATTATAAATAAATATCCATATGTAATACGATAATACAAGGTTGTTCTCATATAAAGGAGCAAAAAACATGCAAAGCCCATATGTGATTATCATCGTTTTGACTACTAACAACTATTTTACAGCTAGCACAGTAAACTTGTACATTTCTAGTGCAATTTAACGCACACACATACAGATAGATTTGAGATTACAAGGAAAAGGACAGGTAAACATATACAAAGTGATTTACATACGTTCAACGTCTATCTCGCCCATTATCATATTTTCTACTTAACTCACAAGGGCTACTCTCTGATAGATATATATGTGTATATTTTGCAAGAGTGGAGCAAGTGCATATACAAAAACGCTAAAACTCTTATTTTTTATTCATATCTTTTCCAACGTTACGATTGCTAAGCACAAAAATCTACATCTTGTGATATGTGAAACATTAACTGTGTACATTTGTTTCTATGCCGAGCTTCCCTTTTCCGTATGGTGAATAGCTCACAGCACAAATTAAATAATCACATTTTAGACCAAGAACAAAAGCCCAGCAATCATCTAGATTCAAGTTGTGTGTGTAGACAGATTCATGATGTGAATGTGTGTGGCTTTAACTCTGATAAAAATTAATATGCATGCAAAAAACTCGAGTAAATACGCTCTACATCAGCAAATTCCCTTGTGTCTTCTGTTTTCAAGTAGACAAAGCACAGGAACATATCGACTTTAATGAGTGGGCTGAAATGATCGTTAATGCAAATGGCGAGATTGGAAGGATACTCAAATGTTCTGGTGGCAAATAAAAGTTGATAGAATGTGGGCACCATGTACAAGTGTTTGGAGATTCAATGTAAATTATAAATCATGCTCAAACTTTGTTCTCCCAATATATGCACCAATCATAAAAAAGCTAGAGCACACTGTTTTATATCTAAATTTGGTAATATCATGTTTTTCACTTGGGAGAAAATGTAAAGTCATAAAAATCCATCATGGATATCGAATGACCATCAAATAAAAAAATATCAAAATGCAATGAAATTTTTGCCAGTCCACCTGCTTTAATAACAGTGTAAAGTTATAGTTCCTTCCATGGGCAAGAGTTGGTCTAGTTTTTTAGAGACAATGACTTAATTTCTTTTGTGTTGAGGAAGTAGCGAAAGAAAAGTGGACTCTTTGTTAGAGCACAATTGATGACTGGTTAAGTCATCATCTTAATTGTAAGTGGTGATTATAAACAGAGAGATAAAATTTTAAATGACTAAGAAACAAAAGATAAGATTCGCAACGTCAGTATGCTTCTTTAGGGTTATTCTTCTGCTCCATTTACGTAGTCGGAAACCACAAAAATGCTTTCAGAGGTTTGGCTTGTGCTTTGCAGGAGGTATGTAATATTCTCTGACTTTGTCTTTTTGTCGAGTCTCCTCCGCTACACAATGAAGATAGGTCAGGGGTCAAGCTCTGTGTGGTTTGCTCTGTTTACTTTTCCTCTCTCATCAGTCATCTCAACTGAGGTAAATTAGAATGAAAACGTGGAGAGATGTAATTAGAGAGGGGAAAAAAGGGAACTTTACTCTATTCTCGCTCACCACAACAATTAAATGTGGTTTGTCTACACACTACCGCGATATTGCAAGAGATGGCTTATTTTTGAAGCAGTTAATATTTATGCATAAGACATTCGTGTCAGATTTCATGTTTTCCTCAATTTTCAACTCTGACGTTGTTCCTCACTCTTTGCTTTAGTTGTTTCCACCACAAAGTGAGCATTTTGCTCTGGTTGTGAGTTTTTTAAAAATCTAAACAAACATTCTCTTCTCATGATAGCTTCGCTCAACTTTTGCATTTCCAGCCGTGAGAATAAACTATATCCAGAGAGATTGTTGGGAATCTTAATTGAGGGCAAAAGTCCAAATGGGAAAAATAAAGTTTGTTGTTAATTCCGAGAAAAGCTAAGCGGCTCTTGGGGGACAGGAAGGCATAATAATAAAAAGAGTGTAAAATTTTGATCAAAACATATCATTCCACCAGAGCGTGGTCTCTGTGACCCAAGTAGACATAAACATTGTCGTAATCACTCTCACAAAAAAAACATTTTTATGGGGAAGACGAGAATGAGAAGAACATTTAAAGTTATGATGAGTGGAAAATAAAATGAAAAGATATAATGACGTGATATGTGACACAATGCAAACAAAAAATAGAGCACATCATTCAAATCTTGCTGGCTCCATATTTCTTGGTAGTAATTTAACAACAAAATATGATATTTTCATAATTCATTGACATCACCTATACACATTCAAGTATGTTTATAACAGTCAGAGGTAAATGGTCTTATCTTGTTCTTGGAAAAAAACTTTCCGCCATTATACCCAACCAAGTTGTACTACAAAACACAAGTTTGAGTGGCCAAATAAAAAATATTCAAACTGACTGCCTGTATGTATCATATTTCATTAACTTTTTATTCTTCTCATCCCAAAGCTCTTGTTGCTTTTGAAAAATCCAATTTTTGCACAGTGTGCGTTGCACTCACTCACTCCATGTGTAACTAATACTGTCAATAATATTATATATGGGGAGGAAAAGATGACGCTATTATAATGTCATGATAGGAGAACCATTTTTTCCCAAGAAGCCGAAACCATTAAGTAGCTCATTAGAGAATGACGGCATGTGAACCAGGTTGACATTTATACACATTGGGATCACCTTGCCACAAAATTCATTTCCAACTTAAGTAAGTAGTCTCCAATGAGGCATTGATTAAAGGTTTGATTTCGGCAAAAAACCCATTCGAGATGGGACAAGGTTCATTGCATTGTTGCACACAAAGATTTCAATTTCAATGCAATTTCCTCCTCCTCTCAAGAAGAAAAAGTCTTGACTTTCGATGAATTTCAATCGTACAATTTTTTCTTCTTGACCTGCCATGAATGATTGTGAGCACACAGACACAGACACAACCTCTCGGATTAAATTGAAGGGATTCCTCTATTGATTTTTTTTGTCAATTATGCATCATTACCCTTCGTAAAGGTTTCAATTTATAAAGAATGATTATTCAATTTTCAAAGTGAACCCTTGCAGCAGAAGGATTGGGCTCGATTACCAAATCCAAATTGAGTGATCTCAATGTTCTGCTTTTGCTTTGCTGCTTCACTCCAAAATGGAGGTAGCTCCCTTAAGATATTTGTAAAGAGGTGTACGTACGCCACCACATGTTCATACGTTACACATTAAATAAATCTTAATGGGATGATTATGGAAAAAAGTAGATGGGCACATATATCGGGTTGACGGACCGTATTAGGATGTCGCTACAACTAGTAATCATATCGTATACAGGGACCATTACAATGATAACCGTTTTTCCTATGAAATCCATCTCTCTAATCCTATTCAGCTGAATCATAAAAAATATGCTCTCGTTGTGAGCAAACATCATAGACGTAGAAAAGAGGGCTACCTTTAGCAAATTATGTGTCAGTTAACCACATTTTGTTTCAATTTTTGCCCCTTATTGTTCAACTAATAGCGTGTGTGCACTTGTTACTCTCGCCGTCAATCACTCATCTTGCATCATCCTCACATTTGATGTCGTCATCAAGTACTCTCCTCACACCAAATAACCATATTCCTCTCCTCTTTCAAAAGTTTAACAAGGCAAACAAGATCAGCCTCAGAGAATAGGAGTAGTCCTAAGTAGCAAAGAGGTTGTCTTTTTTCCCAATATTTAAATAGATTTGGATGTGCGTAGGCTATGTACATTTTTATGGTCATTTCAACCATATTACTACGCTCCAACCTTTTTTCCACGGTGGCACTAGCAATGTCGTTGTCCTCAAGACAGAGACATTAAGAAAAATGCATTTTTGGCTTGCTCAAGCCTGCAGGTGTGGTGTACGCATTTTCTTTGTGTTTTCTACAACTTCCTTCTCGTCCCTTGAATTTCGTACAATCTCTTTCATACATATTTATGATGGATTGCGTGTATCTGCCAATTCCATTACAGGCTTTAGTGCTAATAAGCATTGTTACAAATTGTGTCCACAGGGATAACTCTTTTATTTCGTGTGGAGGGATTAAGAGAAAAATGTTTTCTGAGGGATGAATGAGTTTTGCAGAATCCTACAAGCTTGTCTATTCTCCTCAAGGGATTTTGTTGTCAAATGAAGCAAATGAAAAAGGGGTAAAATGTGTGGGATTTAAAAAATACACACTGAGGGAACAATTGTCATCTACCGTGTTTCCTTTGTTGCTTAAATTATGATGCATTTTTCAAACAATGGGAGTCCATCTAAATGCGAGGAGAGTGCAACAATGATAAACCATTTTGGTGGAAAATTCAGTCACGATTATTTAAGCTTATAAAGATTTGTATTTTTTCTCTCGCTAAATAGAGTGCTCCATTATAACCCTACTGTAAGGATAATTACACAGCGAAAATATGTGTCTATCCACGTAATAATATGATTATGTCAGAGGTAATGATTCATTGGCCAGGAGGAGAGTATAAAAATCCATAATTTCTCAACAAGTTTGCCAAAGTATAGTCGTCCTCCTTTGCTTCATAACCCACATTGTGGGGGAGTCTCGTTTTGACAAAAAGTAAACAAAAAGTGTTTACAGACTTATTCAATGATGCTATCATCATATCACATTTTTTTTACAAAGTGTACAAATAATTATATAAGCATGGTTATATGGTTGCGGTTGAAAAATTCTTTTCTTGGGCAGTTCTCTCTCTGCACATATAAGTCTAATATGACATGGTTCTAAGGGTTGGTGTGAATGTGAAGAAAATGAGAAAAGAGACAATAAGAGGGAATCGTGTTGTCACCATAGCACACCATGACAGTATAAAAAATTACTCGTCGGGAGCTGATTTCATTTAGGTAGTGCATCCGTTTTCCACTCCATTTCCTTTCATTATTACCACACACAGAGAAACATGTCACAGTCGCATGATATACCTGTCCAAGCTAATCGCTAAAAATTTAGAGAGGAAATGGGAGAGAAAAATGGAATTGAGAAATTAGCATACAAAGATATGTAAAACTTGGTTTAGCTCTTGCTTTTAATTTAATTTCAAAAAAGTAAAAGAAAGGACAAAATGTTTCAAAACTGAAAAACCTATTCATCATTATTAAATAATATGCTGTAACAGAGGGGTTCAAAAATATGCAAACATTTTCTGATATAACCTCCAGCTCCTGCGTTGCACAAAGAGTTGTTTTCGTGTATCACCTCGAACACGTAATTTTTCTCATTTCCATTTCTTGTTGATTGACCGAGTAAATAATACGAGTGCGTGCGCGGTGGTCATGTAACGGTCATTAATTTCCTTACAAGTCCTCCTTCTCTTTATTCATTAGAGGCTATCAAATCAACTAAAAAATGAGTTTCATCACTGGCACATTTTATTTTTTCACTCGTTGGCACGTAAAATTTGGAAGATTTATTCATCCATTTCATCTTCCCTCGAATTCTGTTTTTCTTCTCTCTCTCTCACGCACCTGTTTTAACTAATGACTCTAATAATAATAAACATGATCTTATTGGTGGCATTATATTCCTACAGGGCAACAAAGAAAACTGAAAGTTCTAGTTGATAAGGGTATAAGACTAGCTAGTAGCTCATCAGTGATTTTTTATTTATTCACAAGTTCATTCCTGCTGAGAGATTCAATGTTCCTCTCAGGGATTTCATATTCCTTATCTAGTTCAGTTTTATGAGGTTGTCAAAACTCGAGAGAAAAAAATCTTGTACTTCGTGCCTTAAATTCATCATCATCTCTTCTCAAGGAAATCTCATAAGTATTCGTATAAAGAACAAAATTGTATTTCTTCTCGTTCCTTGTGGAAAGCCAGAGTTATTAGAAATTTTTTTGTGTGTCTGTTCGAGTTTTATATTATCCTTACAATATTAAACCATGTAATCATTATCATAATAATACAGAGAGAGAGAGAGATGTAGTAATATGTGTATTAAGTCATTAGCCTTTATACACTCGATCACTCTTACCACAACAGTTGATTTTTGGCTGTTTTTGTTACAGAAGAAGAAAAAAACTTTCCTTTTTTACTTAGTATTTTTCCTTCTTAAAAATTCAAACTGTGTGTCTATGCCTGCACATTACCAACGCACAAGTGCATTAATGTAGGTAAATATTTATAAGTTATACAGCATGGCTCGAGTATTAGACTATATTTTTGAGAGGATAGTGTGTGTACGTGGAAGGAGAGAATGATGAACTAATTAGTGTACTGCCAGAGAATAATTGGTGGATGAATGAAAGCCCCTCGTAAAAAATATACCGTCCGTAATGGATTTTAGTAGAAAAAAATAAGGTTCTGCAAAGAAGAAAGTGAACTTCCTATCTAGACTTATTTGATCACTGACCTGACTGACGATCATGTGTCAGGATGACAATGATCATTACTATTCATTACGTTTTTTGAGATTTTTGTAACAATGAAAAAACAACGTGGGGGTTGAACAAAAGGAATTTTTTGGAGGCTTTGGTTGAGATACACTTGTGTAAGAAAATGGAGGTATTGTTGATAAAAATAATTATATTCGTGTTTCCTAACTAATATATTGAGTGAAAGAGGTCACTAATTGAGAAATGAGTATTATTAGATTAGTCATTTTTATTACGTAATATGACATCTATTATGTGAGTACTAATAAGAAGATAAAAAATGCTAATTAGATTTGTACCCTTATAAAAGAAAAGAGATAGACAAAACATTTCAAACAGTGAAGAGGGTTTGTCCTTGGATGACATAAATAGCTAAATATAGCATCTGTAATATTTTCCTTTTGTAAATATAATAGTAATCATGGCTAAAATCAGCAATAATTAGAATCAACCATCTCTCTATTTTTCTCTCTCGTTTCATGACAAGCAAGACATTGACAGAGTTAATGAATCCTATGCGACACATGTTTTTTTGTGTTAAGCTGATGCTGATCAAGATTCAAGTTTTTATGCTGATTAGTCGTCATCATCTCTTCCAAAGTTGATTACAAAAATGTAACTGTTTTTGTAGGCAATCACAAAAATGCAATTCCTCCAATCCTTTATACTCAACTCATTTTTTCAAGTCTGAAAAGTAAGAGGAGAAAATTTCTTTATATTTTTCTCCATTCAAAAACCAATGACAAGACAATCAAAATGGGAGAGGTGAATAAAACATCCAAGCCGGGCTAATATGTAGGTAAAGGCTATACAACGTTTTTGTTTTCAAACAGCTGATCCCTCCAAGTGTCCTCAATCAATAGTGAAATGAGTGATTCAACTGATGAAACAAACAATGACAAGTCTAACAACAATTACGGCTTCTGCATGTTTCCATCTTTCTTTTGGCAGGCTCACGTAATAGAAGAAAAAAACACTTGTCTACCGACGGATTCGTTGACTCCCTGGCTATTTTTGTTTTCGCAATTAAAGGACCACATCCCTTGTCAAAAAGTTTGGCATCATGACAGCAATAATTTTCTATCATGAAAGTGTTTTCTCTCTCTTTACCAGCCAAAAATAACACTCGCATTAACCCTGTCTATCTCTCCCCTTTCAAAATTCATTGAGTGCTCATTAGGCATTCAATCTGAGGATTTTCATTCTGACATTTACCAAATAAATATGGTGAAATTGCTTCCATCACTATTTTGGTTCCGTGTCATTTCACATAATTGCATTTTTTTTGCCACACACACACACACACATCTAACGGTTTATGCATGAGCGTCAGGTGTAATTTTGTTTAATCTGGCGAAGTAAAGGACGGGGTTTAGTTGACGTAAAGTCATTTTCAGCTTTCAAACCACTTAAAGATTATTGGAAGATTTGCTTGATTACATCATGAAATCAGAGGGAGAGAATAGTTCCCAAATGGCTAACGGCATATATATCCTACAATTAAACTTTTAAAATCATTTCAATCTCGTAAAAATGTTTGACTCTAGGTGGTGGTAAGTCAGTTTTACGATGACATAGGAATCCCTTAATGATACCATTGTACTGATGATGATGCTACAAGTGACGGGGAGATATTGAGAGGGAAAAAAATTACAAAATACTGTATTTGGCCCCGACCAACCGACACAGACGTTCCTCTTCATTGGGTTTTCATTCGCAAGCCTGAAAGCACAGGATTATTCCTTAAGTCAAGGATGTGTTCTATTCAAGAAAGAATAAAAATCCTTCTCTTCACAGTTAACATCGCTGCCTCTCTGCTTTTTTTATCTTGTAATACATTGACACCAAAGCTACAAGCCACACACGGAGAAAGAAAGGGAGAGTGCTTTAATCTTTGGAATTTGTATTAAAATCAACACGCCGATGTCTACTACTATTATGAAATAATGCAAGGCATATATAATTTTAATCACGTTTGACCCTCCAAAACCAGTCGTGAATTTGGTTTGGGTTGCTTTAAAGCGACTTTGACTCTCGATATCGCAGCAGGAAGTGATTAAGAGTGTTTGATTTACATATCAATCGAAAGAGAGAAAGATGGTCTTTCAGGTGATACCCGTACCAT
>JAHZNA010004799.1:0-12137 GCA_027743935.1 Sinodicranocentrus sp. ZH6 | reverse complement strand
ACACACTATACACAGTAACAATCAAGAATAGGATTTCAATATTCAATACATCGCCTCAAAAATAAAAACCTTTATTACAGAAACATTTGCTTTATAATCCTTTTCACTCCACTTTTGTGAAAAAAATGAAAAGGGATTGGAGCTTTACTCACAATCAGTAATTCGATGAATAGATGCCTGTGTATTCTTGTATAAATATAAGATATATCTATCTATGATCGTAAAGGTGGTTTGGTTTTACTCTGGTAAACTGAGGAACTGATACTGAAAAATCCCCTGGCTCAAACGAATAGTACATGCATACAGGATGATGTGTGGTGACGGCTTACAATATAATGTGGCGACAATCTAAAAGGTTATAACCCTTATCATCACATTTCTTTCAGAAATGCGGCAGCAAATCCATAAACCATTTACCTTTCAATAACAAACATTTATTCTATGATACAAGCCATGTATTGAGACAGTGCAGTGAGAGGGTAATCTTAATAAATACTAGTGTAGTATGCAGCGTATACGAACAAAATTCAGAAATACCCATATGTCAAACCATATTCCTAAGTACGAGAGCAGCATATATTGTATGATACTTATCATTTATTAATCGCATATTTTTGTTGGAATGGCTAACCAAGATGACAAAATACAAGCTAAATCTAACCAATCTAAACAGGAGAATGTGGAAGGTTTAATCAAGTATAAAGATTCCTACCATTTCCATCTGGACCTCTGTAACTTGTGACAAGAAACGAGAAAACACGGAAGAGAAAAATCAGCGAACGAATCCCATAACCGCATACCTATCTTCTATTCTGTAGAGTGGAGTAGACGCACACTGTCCACAATGCACACGTCATCAAAAGGGATACCTATACCAAGAATTTGCTTACTCTGCTGGCGACACACACTGATGTGGAACGAAGCAAATCTGGACAGAGGAATATGATGAGTGAAATGGTCTAAACTACTTGCTTATCATTTCCCCACTACAAATGTACCTAATTGATATACCTAAAGTCAATACTCTAAAATTGCTATTATTGGACATGTTGTACAATAATTTATTGATGAAGCTATCCTCATGCTAAACGACATGTGAAGCAACCTTGTCGCAAGCGGCATATAAACCACTATTTTATGAGACAACATTAATGGACCTCAGGCATAGGCTATACATAAAGCAAGGCCACCCGATAAGACTCCACATTAATAATGCAATTCTTAAAAGACAATTTTTATAGCGTTAAACCAAACAGGATGCAACTTGTTGGGATATTCACAACACATTCATATTTAGAGAGTAGTCTCATTTTCTAATATTACAGAGACAACTCAACAGGCAGGAAGTTAATCCGCTTTATTGCGATGCATGAATTGAGACTATTGTCCTATTCCTGTGCGGTTTAAGTGCACGAACTGTAACAAATGCTTAATTCCGTATTCACGATAGCTCCATTTAAACAACTAAGAGAAGTTGATTTAATTTACTACATCATGTGACACTCATACAACAGCATTAAGTTTGCATCAACAGCTTTTTACAAGTCAAAACAGTCCTTCAACCTTGTGCAAGTTGTGTGTGGACAACTAAAATGTATGTTTTATTGCTTTTAATACACGACACGAGGTCAAACTGTCAGAGCGCATGATAGAGTTTTAATATCTGTTTTTTAATATAAATATGCCTATCCATATTATTTATCTACGTATGCATGTTTAATTTCACAATCTGACTGAACTCAAAGAATTATTTGGTTCAGGACGCTATGCGCTATGTCTACATGTTAACAACAAGATGGGTCCAAACATTAGACTGGAATGCAAAATAAACTGCGCTGCATGTTGTAGTGTAGGAACATAGTAATATGGCAAAATCCTATAACATGAAGTTCCCAACTTCTCCATCACTTATCTAGGCCTAAGGTCAGGCCTATATAAAATTGTATTAAGTAAGACTTCAGTTTTACTGATTGCGCCCTTAATTAATTTAGTGTTGAATTTAATCTGATTTTTCAATGCTACACACAGCATGAAGGAAAGGGAAATGTTGAGAAACAGTTTGAAAAACTGGCTGCAAACTACATATAGAAAACATCACATAATATACCATCCCGTTCTACACCAAACGACTTTCTCCCAGTCAACTGACCGATCTATACTGACAGTCGATCTTTAACCGTCCTCATTTTGGCAGAATGCATCGCATCACTGTTTCTACAATTTCTCGTAACAGCTTTTACTACAAAAACAATGCCTATTGTCTTACAGCTACTGGGAAACAATTTACTTCAACAGATCCGGAAGTCAAACCGTGAAATAAACCCGGTCTTGATTCGTTTACGTTGGAAGTGAAGGATGAACAATGACTGATACAGATACAAATGGCTGGGAAAACCACATTACTTTTTCGATCATGCAATAAAAAACAGAAACGATAGTGAAGTGAACATAGCATGTGCCAGTAAACCATGCGTGATTGCATGCAAGCCTGCATGTCAGTGCCAACATGACCATCACACCCCATTCATTAGAAAAACAGCAGTAGTGTATCAGTGTATGTACCAACTGAGATACTTCAAAGTCTGACATGAACCCTTGATGAAGAATAATTGAGCCTAGCTGTCAGCAGAATTCACATTTTGGAGCATATCGGAAATTCTAAACTGTAAGTCATACCCTGCCACTTACGTACTGTATCCTGTATCGCTATCGCATCAAGCATCAGGGAACGGAATAGTAAGTATTTTCCCTTTATACGCTATGTAACCTTGCACATCACAGAAGTTCCTCCTCACTAAACTTTTCGCAAAAAAACGCGTGTGTGCGTAAAATTGAAATACGAGAACCTACGCCTCCAGTAAAAATATGTCGTACATTGTAAATCTAATATCCTACGGGTGAATTCTAGCAAGTTGTACTTGACTCTGATACAAGCTAAATTGCATTCTGATCATGACACTTACACGACATGGTGAAGGTAGATACTCAGTTAGCATTTCACATATCATTTTGACACAAGCGTAATCATCGCCCCAATCCATTTCACGGACGAAATGTAAAAGACTTACCTTACTTGTAGTTTGAAAACACAAATTCCAACAGAACTCAACCAATTCATTCAATACGTCATATTTTATGCTCCTGCCTGATTCTTGATGTTTACCAGCGTCGTTTCAGAATCCACATTTCACTCAAGTTTCGGAAAATTTGGATATAGCGTGTATCTAACATCCCGTTGATGGATACCACTTTGATTGTTGTCTTCTAACAGTTTCAACACTACATATAAACTGCAACAAAAACTGTTTAGATTCTTACTATTTATGCACCTATTCTTAGTACACATGTACGTGTAGCAGCACATTACTTTTCAGTAGCAAACTACTCAAATAACTGCATTTCTTTATACATACATAAATAATACAGTTGTGGTTGTGATGTCATCTATGCACACATTGCTTTCGTATCTGTAAAAGCTCTGCCTTAGCATCGCAAAGCCAATTCTCTAAGATTGCTAAACTAGTTGATATACTTACCTAAACAGATAAATGCACAACCCTAAATTCATGCATACTTCCTCAAGAAACTCCGTTTTTTTCTGGAACAGGGTTAATGCGTCTGACTGAATACATGTACTCGTCTGTTATTGTATATCTTTCACCGCTGCAGTTGTAATATCACAATATTGTTCTATGTTCCTTCATATTCCCAGTAGAAAATAGATAGTTGCTAGCAAATTATACCAGTAAAAGTACAGACAGAGGATCCACAGAAAACTGCATCCTATCGCATCATTTTCCCTCCCCACTGCCACTAGTACCACTACCACTCTCAACCTCACAGGCAATAATCCATTGCAATAACTGTAATAAAAGGAATGAGATGACTTGTTTAAGGATCTTATCTGCCTTCCAGAAGCTGCTTCGCAAGGCAGACAGAGAAAATTCTCATGTGGAGAACAAGGACACAAAAATAATTCCAGGGTACTAGTCCTTCCCTTTCAGTATAACACGGTATGTATCCAAACCTATTAAGTGTACACACACAAACTTTCCACTTGAATCAGTTCACTCCATAACGTACTTTCAAGGAAAGAAGAAAAAACTGAAACAAAAACTAATGTGCTACTTTTGTGTATATATTCCTCCACGTAATAGCAATCATACTTGAGCACAGCACTGATACCAAGATTTGATGATATGGGGTTTGGTGATGGTTTTATGCGGAACTTAAAACGACGGAAAGTATCATACTGATGGTGTCTTCACAGACTGACTACAACGTGTACCATCACTAATGGAACTTCTACCCCATACGAATCAAGAAATCCACAAGGAATAGTCATCTTCATTTCAGAGAACCATTTTTGCTGCAGTAGTTGTACTAGTGCCCAATCGCACACACACAGATGCAGAATTGCAGTGCGGTAGTTTGCTCATGTACGTTGTCAGTCACTTTGGTTTTATGCATATTTACTTGAGATGACGATGATGATGGCAATGATTACACTAAGTGATGCAGATGAAAGAAGATGATGTCATTTTTTGCTTTACACGCAACAAATAGACAACTGATAGTGATATAATGCTTGGGAACATGGATTGGTTTTCTTTTGTATATGACTGACAAGATAACCTCAAGGCGTCCATAACGATGCATCATACAAGGAACCGACTGCATGGTGGAAGTTACTAGCTCAAACAGTGAGGTGATAGACATAAACTATGATGCATTGTTTGAATATGCAGTAGGGATATGCTATGATGCGATGTATTTTTTGTTGGATGTGAATGAATTAGGAATATCTGGGATGCATGTGAATGAGTTATTTACAAAAATATGAGGCGGCCTAGAGCCCACTGATTCATTCATCATTCTTTGGTGCCAGCAGATGCATATTGAATACTAACAAGTCTTTATTACTACTAACGTAAAGAATTTGTGCGTACATGTGGTCAATGCGGTCTAAAAATGGTGCTATGGAAGGATGTGAGTAAGCAAATTAGCATGTTCATAACCTGTAGGCTGGATCATTTTGTCTAAACATGGACAAAATTATGAGACAAAATGGTTAAAAGGCTTTATTATGGATAAATGCTTTGACGACACCAACTACCGATACCTTCAAACTTCAGAAGGTATCTAGTTGTTTGGTGAACGCTTCTAATTTAATTGATGATTCACGCGGAAGTATGGACATCTAAATTTATAATATACTTCAAAGTTATCCTCACTTTTGCAGACGACAGTACACTACTACTACATAATTACTAAACTACTTGAACTAATACTACAAGAGTTGAAATTTACCCGAATCATGTTGAGTATGGTCAGGTGCTCTACCCATGACTGATGTTCTTTTACTTGGCATTGGAAGAGACGGCTTTGGACGACTTTGCATTGCAGCCAAAGCCTGCTGCACGGCTTCTTGACGCACCTCTGGAGCAAATAAATTAACATGACGTATTTTAATCAGCGTGTTCTATCATTTTGACTGAAGCTAGCAACCATACAACTCGAAAGCAAAACAATAATTTCACAAATGGAAAACATACAACAACAGTAATATTTTTAAACTACAATACTTGCGTACTAGCTTTGTTAATTGTGCTATGTTATAATCACATTAGTGCATATTGTTAAACTATATTTATTATTTTCCGTTCCGAACCCGGATTTAATCGTAGGTTAAAATAGAAGCGGAACATGCTAGCAACAAACAGGTACAAATATATCATCAGCATATTTAACGACTATTAATATTACTTCAGCTACTCTAGCACAGCATAGCTTTAACTACATGTATTCTGCGATGAACAATTTTAGCTTCTTAGATTCTCCAGGTTTTCCTTTTCTCTGTCAGGTATAGTGTTGAGAAATTGAAATTTTGAAAGCACTCAAAATGTTTTGACTCCCAGTTAGCTCTGTTTACTATGATGAAGGTAGCAAAACGTCACGGTATGCCTTTCTCTGTAACCTCCTTTTATGAGAGACAAACAGACTGGAGAACTTTGACTAATGAGTTTGGCCCGTAGTGAAATGAATATTATGTGAAAAGTAAAAGGACATCAACAGACGAAAAGTTTAGCAAAATGGTAGAAAATAAATTATATAATAAAACATAAAACATAAATGTGACAAATTAAATTGCACATATAAGAGAGGAGGCGAACACTATGCAATTTCTTATAAACTATACTACACTTTCACACGCTTTGTTTCAGTATTCTGGAATATTTCCGAGAGAATAACATATAGTTACTTTTTAGAGTGTGTAGTATGTATGGCTAAGTATTTCCCTTCCTCGCTTGAACGGGTCTCAAAACAAAAAAAAATGCTGAGAGCACCACAAACAATAAATTACAAAAGAAATACTAAAATGTAAGTGCCGCATTGTGCTGAGTACAACGTGTGTACATGCACGTATATTCCTGGTTTCCACATCCATAATATTTAAGAACCCTACAGACTTTAGCCACATTCTAATATTTCTTTTCCAGGAAATCCCTCAGCAATAATAGGATGTCCATATTATGTGTGAAACAAATGTGCTCGAAAAACAATAACCTTAGACATATATCGCGAGAAAACCATCTACAAATAGCAAACGGTAAAAGCACAAACGAACATTCATGGTGAAAGCGTGAGTGTACAACAAGCATATTAAAGGACTATCCAACTACTAGGATTTTAGTTAACCCTGCCAAAATGAGAGTGGTAGGTACACAAAAGTGCGAGCAAAATATTTTTACCACTTCACTCAAAGCGTCTTCCTGCGTTGTACATCGGAAAGCTGTTACAAAAGCTTTTTATTTTTCACGGAAGACGTTGCATTAACCAAATGATGTTTGGAGAATAATGTGTGATATGAGTATGCACGAATTCACGATGTCTATACTAGGCCATATGTGCTCACCAAGTTTTTAAGCATGTTGCATCTAGTTGGTGACAAATGAAAATGACACCATGCGATGGTATGGTTTTCCGTCTAATATGGGAAATACTGGGAGCGACATTAAATCGGCTTCTTTTGTTCTACGCATGACAACTTACTCTAATGCTAACTCTCAAATACCTAAATATATCTCATTCACCAGAAACATTTTAACACTCAAGTATATGTGCAATTGAAATGACTGCACTGCAACTTACAACGGCACATTCACTTACTTGAGTGCATTTCTGCACCATAAAAGAGGCTGTGAAGTTACAAACATTTGCTGCTTCATAAAGTTTATTTTACCCAAACGTGACAAAACATTTTTGACGGTAACGCCACAATAAATATGCCGAAAGGTTCATGAATGAAGTTGAGAGTCATTTGTAAACGTTCCCCTCTCCTAGTGCTACAAGGAAAAACATCATGAAGGAAAGTGTAATGTCAACTTGTAAGATAACAGCAGACACATGTACTCAGCTTTACATCTCTGGCTCGATGTACCTAACGATGTTTCATCCTCCCACACGTTACTACTTTAATATAATTTGTTACTAGAAGCAAAGTCACACACGTACGCATTTGAGCTATGGCCATTAACAGTAATAAACGCGATTCGCAGATGTTTACAAGCAGAACACAAGACATCACAGGGTCAACTAGTGCAAATCTTGAATTATGTGCAGCTGAAAAGCTTACAAAATCTATAGCATCTAAATTAACCTAATAAAGCCACACACAAAAATATGAAAAGCTCAAGACGACATTTCCATTACTTGTCAAAACTGTCCCATCGGCAAAGCAAAGCACACAGTGAAGGTTTTGACACTTGATGAAATTTCTACAATGACCGACATTTGCATAACTCAGGATGCACACTGTCGTATTTTATCTAAACATCAAAACCATTACAAAAACTTTAAGTAGAATCATATTCCCTAAACACGAGCCTACGCAATCACAAAGACACTCCTTGCTTCTGTTTACCTTGTTGGCACCTTCTTTACTGCATGGGCAAAAGAGGCATTTCATTTAAATTCATCAAGGCGTAGGCACAGCGGGTAATAAATACAGGGCGTGATTTGCAACAGGCCGTGAATTATTTGACAAATGATAGTGACCGATACGCTAACTTGATATAGTGTTTGATGTAGGAGTTGTCTGTCTGTCTAGGTGTGAAGGCTTTAAAAAGGTAAAAAAAACAGCTGCACATAAATTAACTAATGGAATGTTTATGTTAAAATTCTAATTTTATGTGAAAAGCTCTTGAAGCAGCTACTTAAGCATTTTCAAGTTACTCCTACTGAATAATAACGGATCAGCAACACAACACATATACGCAAATATGACGAAATTCTTAAAGATAGAATAGAAAGCATTACATTTTTCAAAGCGTCGAAAACATCTTAAACTTAAACTTTCTCCATGAAATAAATATTTACCTGAATGGTATCTGCTTTCATTTCTCGTCAGGCGTCGATGCTGCCGTCTTTTCGCTCTGGTGCTGGGACTTGCAGAACCTTCATTTGACTTAGAGGCTATAAAGTAAAAGAATCAAAAAGTATATAAGAGGTTTGAAAAGATACAGGTACAAGAAATTCATATGACCTAGTCTAGTTATACTATTGACTACTATCTGGATCATATCCCTCGTTCATAGAACTTCTCTACTAATTATTTTCAGTCAATCAACTGACAATTTGCAAAGACAGCAACCTGGAAATGCCTGGAATTCGGTTATTTATTATTCATGCAATATCCGTCTCGAGTCTCTATCTCCCTGTAAGCATAAAATATGCATGCATTCTATTCAAATTCAACTAAATGACAAACTCTCCAGCAAAAAAAGGAACACAGTTTCGCCATTTATTTTCCCAGTTTGACATTTCGCAATGTCAGATGTAATGGATCACTGGAGTAATCTAATCTAATCGTTTATAAAAGTCTAATCTACTTTCTCGCAACTTAACTGTTTATATAGATGAATTAGATTAGATGATAGACTAAAACAGTGAAGTGAACCTGTTGTTTGGTCATGCAATAAATCAAAAGAATTTGAAATACTTTATTTAAGTGGGATAAATTGAAAATGTCGAGGCGTGAAAGAAGTTAAATTCAATTAAAACGAAAACGATGCATATACTCGTATCAATTAAAAAACCGAATCCGAATATCTCAGCATCGCAGCCTGTATTATATACCTGTCTGTGGTATATACGGACAATATATATGGTATATAAGATTTGGAACTGTGTATTAGAATGTGTAGTTACTTACCAAGAGCCTGTTTAAAAAGATTATAGTTGAGTACTCCGAGAATAAAAACTGTTATGTACATTTTATGCAACCAACCATGACATTCGAGTTAAATTGTCTACTCGGCAATCTTAATAATACCGTGCGACATCATCAAAATCATACACGTACAATGGTAATGGCATGAAAAAATCGTATAACTCCATAAGAAAGGTGGTTCTCTAGGCCGTCATCCCCAAAACTATAATAATTCCCAATGCGAGTATAACCCTTAAGCACCTAACAAGCAACGACGTAAGGGGAGGGAAGCATACGGGAAAAATGTCTGCAATGATTTACAGCCATAAATAGACTGATGAGAAGAGAGGGAGGAGAAAACCATTTCCGCATCATTTCCCCTTTTCCTTCCCTGTTTTCCTCGCCACTTGACCTGAATTGGAAGTAATTCTTGTGATATTCACATGCAAATTTCTTCCTACCAAATGTAATACCTTCTGAAAATGAGCAGTCGGAGTGTATCTGAAGTACATGTATTCCTCTCAATTCCAGACAACACTTCTTCGAAATAAGTAATACATATGTATAGTACCTCCACGCTCAACTCTTTCTGACCTAAATCATTGCTTTACGTAATTCCTCCAGCTTCATTAGCTTGTTTCCCGCAGTGGCAGAAACTGAATCCAACCCCCATAATTACAGGCATTGCGTCATTACATCTAAAATATACTTATGAAATTGTACGCGTAGCTGTGCAAAGAATTGCGAAAATAGGATGGGAAATTGGCAAGACCGGATTCATCTCGTCGTCAATCAGAAAATCTTGTTTAACTAGCAAGTTTTCTCTTTCCATCTACTCTTCCAGGAAATTTGAGACAAGTCCGTTTACATCCGATGGGAAAAAGGGGAACAAGGCTTACCTCCTCTTTCTCGGATGACATGGCATCCAACTAGGTAAATGCACTTGTCTAAAATTTATATCAAATTATTACTTCAACAAATCTTATACATGAAGACTGGAGATTTCTGGAAATGGGATGTGAACAGAACTGAGCGTGCGAGCATGCTGATATACCTTCTTTAAGCAAACTAATCAAATTTTCGCAACGGGGAATACCTACAAAGTACTTTCTGAATTGACTGAATTTGAATATTAGAAAAGTGTGTCGGAACACCGTCTTGTGGTAGATTCTCTGTTCTACATTTAACTTTCCTACAGCACAACATTGTTTAGGATTTACGGCTTTGGATAAAAGATTCTTACTCTTGCGATATAAGAATTTATGTAGCTCGAAATGGAAATGGAAAGCGCATTCATGGAGGCATGGAATGCAATGCAATGTGACATTGGATGTCTTCAATTTGTTGTATATACCGGGTGTATATAAAGTCGCGTGAAAGTGTGCACAGCACACAAATACATTTTATGGGCATGCATTGATGCGGAATCTGAAACTATACGCAAATTTGCCTTTCATCTAACTTTAAACTTACATTTGAATTCATGCATTTGCATGTATTCAGAGTCCATATTACGTTGGGAGTCATGCAAGTCTTTCATTCTCTGTTATTACCTTATTACAAGCTTTGTTGCTTCTGTATCACATCCGAATCTCAATGCGTTACAACACAACAGATGTATTACACTATGTACACAATACATTTTCCGTAGACAAGCCTCGATTCTCATTTTATGGTAACATTTCCAACGCGTTATGTATTATTATACCTTTCGCTGACGGTCGTATACCTACTAAAGACAGTAAAGTAGACTAAATGGATTGCTCTCTGGTTTTCAAGCCTCTATAGAGATTTACATTGTTCCCTATATTTGAACAAGATTTTTAACAAGGAGAAACCCTCCTATGCAGAAATTATTCTTGGAGCAGCCAGAGGTGAGCTATTCACCTTTACAAGAGTGACATAAAGCAAAAAAGATACGTAAAAACGATACTGTATCTTTTCTGAAGCAGGGATTCCAATACGCATTCACGTAAAAGAATCGATGTTGACTATGGGATATCCTATTGTGATCTAAACAGATTATAGTGACTTGCAAAAAATATTAGACGAGAGCCATGAGAAAATTGGTTGGAATGTCAAACGAGGAGAACGACAATGGAAAAAATTCGTACAGGAAGAAAACGGGACGCCTGGGAATAGATAGGTACAAAGCCATTCGTAACTTTATACATTGAATATTTTACATCGGATAAGATGAAGAGCTTATGGATTGACTGTAATGCGTGAGTATATTCATGTACCTAATTCCGTTGTTTTCTCAATGCCTACTGGCTCCAGATCCAGATCTATACGCTTTTATAGCTAGCAAAGTCCATAAAGAAGGGTAAAAGAAGCATGACATTCTTTTGTCGTTCGTGATTACATTACTTGAGATGAACTAGGTAGATCATTTAATCATGAGAAAATGAGTTTTAGAAATGCTCCATGTTTTACATTTTACTATATACTCAACTAGATTGAAGATTGAATGAACCTTTTTTTTAACCAGTATATTCAGGTGGAATATTCAGCGTACGGTATACGAATATTACGAATACATAAAAAATGTATTACATCCGGAAAATATGAATTCTTTAAATTTAGAGTAGAACAGGAGAATCATGTTTTCCAAGAATGCGAGATCGATACTACAACTGTCATGTTTGGTTAGATGGATATGAGTATATGAGTATGAGGGGAAACGTGATTGGATGTTGCTTACTTACATTGCCTACGCAGGATTATTTAAAAATACAAGACGGGAGAATATTTCGAAGAAAACATTCAAAGCTCACTCATTCAGTTCAAGTCCCTGGAAAAGTTGTACAATGGCTTTGTGTGCTGTCACCTACTCATTCAATTTCTTTCCGCTTTACTAAGCTTTCCCTTCCTCCATCGAGCTTCTTGATTCTCTCAAAGCATCCAATGATCCTTAGAATCACAT
>JAHZNA010004798.1:0-22919 GCA_027743935.1 Sinodicranocentrus sp. ZH6 | reverse complement strand
ATCCATATGATTTCTGAGAGAAAGGATTATCCCCGAAATTTGATTAAATATGAGCTGAGAATCGCTGAGAACAGTTTGATTTTAATAACAATGATCATAAGATTTTTGGAAAATCATAAGAATGTGGAAAGATCTGAATTGAGAGTATTTTTTTACACATTATTGCCACATATACGCTATAGATTAATGAGCAGTTGTGTTGTGAATTTGTGATAGTTCGAGAAAATATATTGTTCTACTACAAGTGAGCAGTTGTTCACAGTCACGAGTCAAGACGAGAAAAATGTTATTCCCTTCAAAATTGTGCTTGAAGTAAGAAAAGTGATTTTTATGATTACTTTATACAAATTTCTTCAATTAAAAAATAATTTTATGTGAACAAAATTGCTTTCAAGTGATATTATTAGTAAGGACGAGGAGATAAATTTCTGAAAAAATATGCGTTTTTGTTACCAATAAATACGACCAAATGAATTGCATGTTCACCATCAGCATCAGCATCATCATTTCTTCATTAATTGAGCATATGTTTTCTTGGATAATCTTACTGCACAAGCAAGCTAATCTCTTTTCAGTCAAGATTAATGAGAGTCATGAGAAATCTATGCAGAATACGCAAATAAACACTAAAGACAAAAGATGATAATGATGTTCGCTAAGAATGGCAATGATGCCCATACCATAAGCATGGCTATTCTTACTTGTTCCATGAACAGATAGCATATATGTAAAATACTAAATGTTTGTTAAGAAAGGCACTGATATCCACACCACAATCATCGCCGTCGTCAGCTTGAACTTGAACTTTATTTCTGTGTTAACAATTTCAACCAATATAAAAGGCTGTTCTCCCAATTATAACACAATATACAGATGGCGCCAAAATTATTGCATTAAAAATAGGAACCATAAGTTTTATGATGATTCGTAACAATTACTCGTCAATTTGTCCCCATATTACAGTTGACTTTGCCTTCTTCATTTCCCGGAATAAACTGTACTAGCACAATTAAATAGGTTACAATGAAACCAGCCATCTAAAAAAAATTAAAACGACAGTTAATCATAATACCGCTTTCTAACATTGTAAAGTTTTTAAAAGTATTGATTATACCGATGTCATCATGGCTCTATTCAAGGTAAAATAATTCCCTGGAGATATTTGAACAGGATTGCTTTGAACCTTTTGGTGAAGATGAGTTATTTTTCCAATTGTCAAGGTCGTCACTCTTTCATCTTTTAATAGATTTTCGCAAAGCTCCTCCAAGCTTGTCTTAGCCTAGGAAAAAAATGATTAACTACAGCTCATGCTTTTCAAATATAAATTGTTAGAAACTCATGCTCACTAACATTTTGACTAAACGTTGTTCCAGCACCACAAATGAGATAAACGTTTGCTAAAAATGGCAATGATGCCCACACCTCAAGCATGGCTATCTTCACTTGTCCCAATTGTATGAATCGGTAAAACATGTACAATACTTGGATGAGAAATGTGCTCGAAAGTAAGAGCCATAGTATAATGGGAATTTGAATTATAGAATTAAATTCCTCAACAAGCCCATCCAGCTTGTGAACTTGCTTAAATAAAAATTGGACTTTCTCCTTTGACCATTCTTTTGAATTTATCATTGCTTCCGATTTTTTAGCCAAAATGAGATACCCCATTTCTAACCAGTTCATGTATAAAATATACCACGCTGATTGGAAACAGTGGAGAACCAGAATCATCTCTAGGTTGACGATGAATACAAAAACAAACGGAATAAACCATGGTGGACTCTGAGCGGGAATGCCAAATGTCATAATTTCCCCTATGGCTATGCACAAGTAAAAAACAAACGTTGCAAAGGCAAGTTTGCCCAAGTTATGTAAATATTTTGTGATTTGTTCCATCCATCCCGAAACTTGAAGAGATGTTCCAGTTTCCAATTGTGAAAAGAGATCACAAGTGATTATGTTAAGCTTTTCGTGAAATTTCGCGATACGCTGACGAAGAATGGCATAGCAGAGTCGGAGACAAAATTGAGCTATGATGATTAGAGAACTTGTTAAAAAACTGGCTGAATTATCACTGCTAAGATTTGACAGCTCGAAGGCAAAATTAGCACTTTGTATTGTCGACTGGAGAAGAAGAATCACTGGAAAAGGAAACTTGTATATGTTTCCTTCATCCAGACTAAAACTTGCTACTCCTGCAATTTGCAATAGAGCCAGGGGAAAGCGACACATGCGTCGCAATGAAGATATAATACACAATTCTTTTAAATTATTACTTTCACTACTTTTGACCTTTACAAGGGGAGGATGATAGGAAATTGCAAGTTGAGCCATATTTTTAGGAATAGAAAATAAGAGGCTGTTTGACAACGTGGACAATTTCTGCTCAACTGCTAGCAAACATTGAAGAACTCATAAATTTTTACTGTTAATGATTGATTAATTTGATTAAATAAATTAAATTATTTCATTAAATTTAGGGAGAAATAGTTAACAAGGAAACACCATTTAATCCATTAACGCCTTAACTTCAACACTTACCCACCATTAGCTAATTGTGAATATTGAAAATATTAATAACTACTACTTTATGGTGGGTTTGCATGATACAATCTCTAATATTCGATTGGGTGGGGTAGGAAAATTTATCCAGTTTTTTGAAATTGGTTCAATTTAATTTAGTTTAGCACATTTTCTCACTATTACTAAGCTTTTCCTCGTACGTACGTATTGGTTTAAGATAATATGATTATGCTTCTAATTAAGTGTGTGCTGGAATGCACTTGTGGATAGTTGAACTAGAAGTCGAATTTAATCACACGCGTATGTGTCGTGTAGTCGCATAGTGACACAGTCAAAAGAAGATCATACATACATAACACACAGAGATATGCGTTATAAGAGATACGTTATAGTACTCTACTACTCCTACATCTTTTTTTACTTATTAATAGTCTTCAAAATTGATAAAACTACTCGAACCAATTTCATTATTATTTAATCTATCAATTTGTCGTCATATTACAGCTGACTTTTCCCTCTTCATTTCCCCGACTAAACTGTACTAGCACAATCAAATAGGTTACAATCGAACCAGTCATCTGAAAAAACAAAATGACAGGTAATCACAATGTCACTTTCTAACATTGAGAAATTTAAGGCATCATAAATTATACCGTTGTCATCATGGCTCTATTAAAGGTAAAATAATTCCCAGGAGATATTTGCACAGGATGGTTTTGAGCCTTTTGGTGAAGAAGAGTTACTTTTCCAATTGTCAAGGTCGTCGTCGTCACTCGTTCATCTTTTAATAAATTTTCGCAAATCTCCTCCAAGCTCATCTTAGCCTATAAAAAACGTCAAACGAACAATTTTAGCATTCATTTTGCAATATTTTAGTTGGGAAATCGTGCATACTCACTAACATTTTGAGTAAAAGCTGATCCAGCACCACAAATGAGATAAATGTTTATTAAGAAAGGCACTGATATCCACACCACAATCATCGCCGTCGTCAGCTGCCCCATTTGAATGAATCGATAGAACATGTATAATATTTGGATAAGAAGTGTGCTCGAAGCTAACAGCCAAATTATGATGGGAATTTGTATTATAGAATTAAATTCCTCAACAAGTCCATCCAGCTTGTGAACTTGGTCGAATAGAAAGTTTACTTTCACCTTTGACCATTCTTTAGCGCTTATCATTGCTTCAGAATTTTTGGCCAAGATGAGATACCCCATTTCCAACCATTTTATGTATAAAATATACCACACTGATTGGAAACAGTGGAGGACTAGAATCATCTCGAAATCGAAAATTATGACTAGCATCAACGAAATAAACCATGGTGGACTCTGAGCTGAAATGCCAGACGCCATAATTTCCCCTATCGCTATACACAAGTCAAAGATAAACATTGCAAAGGCAAGTTTCCCCAAATTATGCAAATATTTTGTGATTTGTTCCATCCATCCCGAAACTTGAAGAGATGTTCTAGTTTCTAATTGTGAAAAGAGATCACAAGTGATTATATTAAGCTTTTCGTGAAATTTCGCGATACGTTGACGAAGCAGGGCATAGCAAAGGCGTAGAATAAATTGACTAATTATGATTATAAAACTAGTTTGAAAACTTTCTTTGTTTTTATTTGACGACTCCAAGCCAAAATTAGCACTTTGTATTGTCGACTGGAGAAGAAGAATCACTGGAAAAGGAAACTTGTATCTGTTTTCCTCATCCAAACTAAAACTTGCTAGTCCTCCAATTTGCAATAGAGTTAAAGGAAAGCGGCACATGCGTCGCAATGAGGATAGAATGCAACAATCTTTTGAATTATTACTCTCACTTTTGACCTTTACATGGGGAGGATGATAGGGAATAGCAATTTCTCGAAATTGAGTCATATTTTTATAAAAAGAAACTCGGCTGAACGGACTCGACAATCTCTGCTCAATTACTAGCAAACATAAAAAAGCTTGACAGGCATTTTATCATTATTATTGATTGATGAATTACGTTAATTGAATTGAATATTTTGAGGAAGGGAGTTAACAATAAAAAACCCTTTACATAATCCATTAAGTTAAGCATTTGTTTGAGTACTTAATTCCCCCTATTAGCTAATTGTGAATAATAAAAATATTATTAATCACTAATCACCCCTTTATCAAAGTATTAGTTCTCAATAATCTAATTTACAATATTTGATTGAGGGGCGTATGACTGTTTATCCTAATTTCTGAATGAGGTTGCATTAATTTTAATTTATGACAATTTTCTACTTTTATTTAGTTAGCTCTAACAACTACATATTTTTTGGTAGGAAAAAACAATTGAAATGGGTAAACACGCAAACAAAGAAAAGCCTTCAAGCACCAAATGTGATCCGAGATTGGGAAAAGCATTTGAAACTCCAACCCCGTGTATAAATAATTTGAGCGCCAATACAATGAGAAATTGTTTTAAAAATTTATTCCAGTGATATTAGAAAGGAACTTCAGTGACTACAAAGTTTTTTCCAGCTTCTAACTAATGTTGTCGTAGAAGGCCATTTCCGAAACATTCTGAACAAAGTCTTTCCTGTATTATGTGAAATCACGAAACTTGGAAGCATTCGTTGAGAGATGTAATTTTTCTTCTGGATTGCATCTTCCGCAATATAAATAGAGGAACGTGAGATACTCAAGTTGAGGCAGCTCTCCCTTCCAGATTCAGTGAAAACATTTTTTATGATATGAGAGATACAAAAAAACTGAGCGAGTGCAAAATAGGACTAAAAACTGCATTAAAATCCTCTGTCAATATTACTCGGTAAACCTTCATAGACCATCCCGTTGTTTCGTACAATATCCTGCTCAATTCTAGGCATTCCCGTGTTGAGTCATTCCTGCATTCCTTTCTCTCCAGCAATACGTCAACAAGTTAAACAAGTATTCCTCGATTTTATAAGGAACCTTTTTGTCCTCTACAATAGCCGGATAGAGCAAAGCAGAAAAGTTCAACGTTCTGCCCTCGTTCCTCGAGTTTTTTTACCAGAAAACATTAGCTGCTAACATCCTCAATAATAAGTATTTTGGACGAAACTGGAAGGAGAAAATTTACAGTGGTTAAATAAATGTGGGTTTGTTTAAATGGATTCTGAGGAAAACTTTGATTACCAAAATTAGGTCAAATGGACTTTCCCCAAAACAACTTTTAAACTCTTTTGGAATATAATTATAGGCTGTCATGTATTACACCTGGATATACCGATTTTTTACAAAATCAAGTTTTTGAGTGTTTTTTGCTTTCTGATACATGCATATTTCCCTTTCATGATTATATACAAGGGAAGGTAAATGTATCACAACAACATTAATTAATAAACATGAAAATGAGCAGTTATATTTTAATCCTTCTAGCGTTTAGATCAGTGTAATGAGTGAACTTTATTGTTGAAAATATTCTTGAACAAATTTAAGCACCTAAAAGTTATTTAAATTTACATCCTATCATCTTAACATCATTCAATATCCTATTTCCAATAAAACAACCGCAGAAGAATTATAAATAACGTATATGCACACACATTTATGCTGAAAGAAAGCACTGACTTCGCCACAATCTAAAAATAAGTACGTTCATGCAATAGCTAGCTTCACTGGAGGATAATTATGAACACTCTGAATCTGAATATTGGACTGGATTGAGTTTTGATTAGTTATAATCCAAATGTGTCCACGTTTTCCTTCACAAGTTCTAATTTCTGACCCTTTTTCTGAATTTTACTCGTTTTAACTTCCTCAAAAGGATTTTACTCATTGAATTGAACAAAGAAAAAACTAAAATTGAGCTGCCCCCAGCAAAGAAAATATAACGAGAATATTCCCATCCAAACTTGCCTCCTGAGGTGAGGTCACTTTGCTCTAAAATAACTTTCACCGAGCGCAGATACATACTTGAGGCGTGGTGTCATGAAGTTGCTTGTATTTCTGGTGAATTAAGGCAACACAGGTGGGAAATACATTTAAATGAATCATAACAATAGTTAATAGTTGCCCAAGCACTTACAATTAAAATTTCGAGAAACGCCAGCCGGAAGGTTTTTCAATGGCTTTATAAGGATTAAATATCATAATTCCTTCAAAGATGTTTATTATGTTCAAATAAATTCAAAAATCCTTTCACTTATCTCGTTTCAATCTAAATAAAAAATTGAATGCAATTCTCCTTTGATCAAATATTCTGCCTAATTTCCGCAAACAGTTGCATCTTCTAAACCATAATAGTGAACACCTTGTTGAGCCTGCCAATTCTACAACAAATATCAACAATGAACTCAACAACATGGTAAGAAATACATAAAAAATCACTACAGTATTATCCGCCAACGAAATCTGTCTTGGATGTTCATTGTACAATTGACTTTTATAAACCGTGGTGTTCCAAGTATTCACAAATGTATTCCAATGACCCCAAATCTTTACAAAACCGAATTCCACAACGTCAGCAGTCCTTTCTTTTAGTATTGAAGAGGACATTGGGAAATTTACAAACTCCCAATTTATTATTGACTCTTTATACGATTCCAAACTCATGTGTAGAAAATCCATAAACTGAAATAAATCCTTTTCCCCTCCTTTCATGAACCTTTCCTTAAGTCTAAAATGAAGCTTTGACACTTGCTCGTAGTTATCCACAAATGCATCCATTCCACATTTTGAAATTATTTCATAAAAATAGTCCGGCTTCAAAGCTTCCAGAACTTGGCCTATTGTTAACATTTTCAATGCATAAGGTTGCAGTGCCAAATAGCGTAAGATAATATTTAAATCTTCATGCTCTGTTGTATGTTCCTGAATAAATTTTGAAAACGTTGTTTCCAACTCTCCAGCATCAGCCAACAAAGGCTGGTTTTCATTTTCCGTCTTTCGCTCGTTCAAATAATGCTCGTACAGTGGATCAGAAATTAATCTGGAGTGTAAAGATATATTTTTTTCTAGCAAGTCTTCAAATTTTTCCAACTTTTGTTTCTTCATCGGGGCCACAATTTTTTTCAGATTATCCCCTTGATACGCATAAGTAAAAACTATACCTGTCAAAATCCAGGCTCCATAAAGCCACCGACAATGTCTCCCAGTTTGTGTACTTTGTGTCAGCAAGATACAAAATGTGAATGTTACACTGTGATAAAGTCCACTTGAAGGTTTTACTCTGTTAAGGAGGTAGCCAGTTGCGGCTGAAAAAATCAACAGTGCAATCCAAGTTTTCCAATCAAAGGCTGTAATGTATCCGAGAAGGGATAGGTAGTCATCTTGGTGTAAAATGGCACAGCTGACAAAATACATTTCATTTGGATTTCTAAATCCTAGTCTTTCCCTAAAACGAATTCCTTCCACTATTTCCGCTGTAGGAAAAGGAGAAGGCAAATTTGTAGCAAGATCTCCATTTGTTGCTGCTGACGCTCGAATGATTGTAGAATTGGAGAAAATCATTTCTGTGATAATTTCCTCTACAAGACAATCCTTTCTTGAAATCCATGTATTCAAATAAAGGGATGAACAACGGTGCAATGCTAGTTCCACTTTAGGCATAAATAATACAACCAAAAGATTGTCAACATTTTGATTCACATGGTCGATTTGACATTGAGAGGTGAAAGTTTTCAGATTTGTTGGGACCCACACTAACGAAAAATGGTTACCGAGTTGGCTGATGAAGTTTTCGATGTAATCTTCCACATCGTTTTTGTCAAATGATAGCGAAAAACTGTTTAAAGTTTGATGAAGCGAGTTTCTGATACTGTCTGCAATCGAAATATAAGAAGTTTTCGCGAGAAAGTAACTATTTTGAGTTGGAGAAATAGAAATCTCAAAACGAAGAAATGTCGGTATTCCACCAAGTTTCATCATATAGGGCATACTTTCCCGGAGATAGTAGAATAGCAGTATAATATCGCTAAATTTTTCCAACTCTTTGCTACCTTGTTTGAAACTAATTTCTCTTTGAATGTGAAGAAAATACCAATTGCTTTTTTTGTGTGTTAAGATAAAATTATTAGTTTCGATTCGGTGGTCGAACAAAGGATTCCATATTTTTTCAGGAAATATATCCTTTATTATGTAGGGATTTTTTCCTAAAGTCCATTGTTGACATGGAAAAGGGTCAATGTAGATGTGTAGCGCGCACACGTGATTAATTGGAGGAGCTGAAAAATTGAAATCGTTGGAGTGAATAAAAGAGAAGGATTTTTCGTCACAAAAAATTATGTTTTGGTTTAAAACTTCCTCCACTCGAATATCTTCATCATATTTTTGCACTTTTGGTCTATGTTGGTAAGCTGACAGCACGACTGGAAAATTCAATGGATATATGTCGTAGCCGAAGTCGGTCTTTTTAATAACCTAAAAAAAGTTGGAAATTATTGAAAAGAATTTTTTTAAATATAGAATTCTTTACTTACGTGGTTATGGGCGAAATTGACGATGATGTGGACAAGGCAATCCGTAAATAGTTGCAGATGTTGCTGCAAGGAAAGTTTATTCGGAGGTAAATCGAATAATTTTACAGACGCGTGATTTGAAAATAAGGCAAGGAGAAAAAAGAAGTACTTCATGATGGCTTAAATATTTCACCAGTTCATAGCTGGGAAATTTTACAGCTTTGCTTCATACGGCAAAGTATGTGTCCTGGCACAATGAAAGACATAGATTGAAAGTAGTGCAATTATTCGACGTAAGCTTCATTTGTAAATTATTGTTTGTCGGTGAAATAAATTGAATTTTTTAGTAGTAGAAATTGAAAAAAAACGTTGAGATAATTGTATTTTTAATATCTATGGCATGCCTACACGTTATGTTTATCAGAAACACGCCATTTCTCAAGTTACGCTCATGTACATGTTCGATACGCTATTTCAACTGCTTAAATAAGTATAATGTGCATATAATAAATAGAGACAATAAGTTTCAACCGTTGCGCTCTGTGGTGTATGCGAATAATTGAGAGGTCAACACTGACGTGATCTACTGATAACCAACACTTTTTAGCTCGCAAAAGGGTTTGAAGTGCGAGCGAGCACTACATGGACTAGCTTGTGTATTTTATGATTGCATTACAAGTTTATAGTTAAAATAAAAGTAAAATAAAATAAAGGGATTGTAATTTTTTTATTCATGCATGTTTTCAGCAGGACCAATACATTTTTAACGCTAGAAGACTTTATAGTTAATTAATAAATATTTTTATAAATATGAATAAATATTACTCTCGGTTGGTGACAGAGCAAATACTTGATTACAGTAGCTAGCTTCCTAAAATTATAATTATATTTATTTCTACATCTACATTTCAAAAAAACTATATTCCATTTAAAAAGTTTTAAAAGCACATAATATAAGAATATTTCTACAATATTGGCCATATTTGTCATAACGTTTATGCTACACTTACCAAAATTAAAGAAATACATTAGTTTAAATTTTGAAAATTTTGTAACAAATAAATTGTTAAAATTACAATGATAAATACTCCAGGTCTCTCATACTTGCAAAGTTAACTTTCAGCTCTTCAAACTTTGGTCGTAGTGCAGGCTCAATGTTCCAACAAGTTTTTACTATCTGAAAGCTGTAAAACGGAAAACGTTGAAAGTTATTACGAGCCAAAATTAAAGTGTAATAAATTATTAAATTAAAAACGTACATTTCCTTTGTTGCCTGTCGTGGCATTTCAAGACGTAATCCCTTTCTCAAGTTCTCTTCAAATTCTTCATTCCAACGTATACTAGAATATGGATGATCCCCTGTAAATGTCAAAGAATATCATATTTAAATACAAATGAATTGCAAATGAATTTTTCAATTTGATATTTACCCAAGCTAAATACTTCCCAGATAGTTACTCCATAACTCCAAACGTCAGACATTGTAGTAAATTCTTCCAGAGTTAGAGATTCATAAGCCATCCATTGCCATTGGAAAGGATCTTGACTTTTCTTGCTGCTCACGTCTTCCAGCAATTTTCTTGAAACTCCGAAATTCACAATTTTACAGGTTTTATTTTTTGTCAGTAGCACATTCTGGGATGACAAGTTACCATGAAAAATCTTTTAAAAAAATATGTATAAAAATTTCAATGCCATTAAATAGAACACAAAATTATTTATCAAGAAAAAAATCAAACATCTTGCAATCCAATGTATTCCATCCCGGCAGCAATTTCTTCCGAAAATCTAATCAGCTCCATTGTATTTACTTTAAAAACATTTTTTATTTCTTTTCCATTCTCATTTTCCTTTAGCTTCTTCAAGTACAATAGGAGAGAGCCCATTTCACAAAATTCGGTGACAATGTAAAGTATTCCTGAATGAAGGAAGGTAAAATAATTGAGCCTTTCAAATTTTCTCCAACTTTCTCCTCCAATAATGCCAATTTACCCTTGTGGATTTCCAGCGTGTAAGCTCCCACAAATTCAACGACATTTGGATGACATCCCACAGAACAAAGCATTTTTACTTCGGAAAGCATACTTAAAAAGGTTGCTTTGCCACATCCCAATTTCGAAACTTTCACCACAACCGGGCGATCACGAATAAAGTTGTTATGAATTGTTGTGAACTTTCCCTCTCGAATAATATTTGTTTCACCTGAAAAGTCAAAAACTGGATTTAATCTCAGTGATTGGTGGACTTTTTTAAGTTAAAAATAGTTAAGCTTACTCAGATTGAATTCTTGTTTCGGAAGTTCAAAAGCTTTCACAAACTTCCTAGCCTTGTAAGTAGCCCCAGCCAATAGGAGACTAAAGGAAAGCTCGAAATCCCCATTATAAAATTTCTGAACCTCCATATTTGACAAGATTCTGAATTTTTTTCGATATCGTAGACCAAAAAGTACAATGGATAATACAATCAACAAGAAAAGAATTCCGAGCCCGACGTAAATGAAAACAGACGATGAATCCGGTTCAGGTTCTTCATCTTCTGAAAATGGTTTATCTTCGGGGACATTTTCAATGTCTTGTTTATCTGGAGAAAGTGAAGGTCTCCATGTTTCTCTTTTAAAGTATTCAGCTTCCCGTTCCACGTATACAGAAGGATTTGACAAGTCTTCAACATTTCCAATTTTCCACCATCCAATCTCTTTTCCAATGGGGTTATCAAACGCTGATAAGAAGTAATTAATGTGGTAAATGTTTGCAAAGGTGTTAACATCGTTTACAAATCTTAGATAAGCTTCACTTCCGTTTTGTTCATTTTGAAGAAAGAGATTCAGTCTAAAGAAAACTTTGAGATGGGGTGCTCTCCTTTTGAGAATTTTCACAGTGAGTAATTGCTTGTCTAAGAAGGATGTCATATTAGCTTTATCCTCATTCCCAGCTATAATCCTATTCGTGTTGCAGACAATATAAGAAACTTTTTCCAGGTAGGTTGTTTCATTTTCTGAAACTAGACGATAAGCCTCATCCCCACAATGTTCTATTGTTAATCCAACCTCAGTTTTGTGATTCGCTTTAGCGAATTTCTTTAACTGGGATAAATTTTCTTTAAAATTACTCTTCGATCGGAAATCCTCCCAGCCGGAAATGTGAACTCCGGTAAAATTCGTTTTACCAACAGAAACATATTTTACAACTTTTTGTATATTTTGGAACTGAGAATTTAGTGGAATTCTGGAACTACTGTTAATCCTGAGGTCTACCACAATTGAATTGGGATGCTCGAAGCTCAAAAAAGATTTTAAATTTGAGTCCTCCATTGGCGCAATTATTTCCAAACTTTGAAATTTATGCTGTGCAAAGCTTAGCATGAGTTGACTACCATGCTGAGAAATCCCTCCTCTTCTCAAGTTAACCAATGCCCCGAAATATTCATTTCCAAAGGAAATTCCATTTTCTGGCAGAGTCTCCGTCTGTGGTATGCAACTTTCTCCGTTAGACTTTCCAAGAACTTCCAAATTTTGAAGAGAATAAAATCCACCAGTAGTCCAATCCTCATTAGCAAATGGAGCAAGTGGTCTAAGCCATGATGGCTTTGTTCTGTTAGCTTTAAACTCAGTAATTTGATTAAGGATTACCGGAAATTGGGCGAGCTTTCCCCAACTCATTACAGCTTCAAGGAGATATTCAAACTGACTCAAATTCTTCCCACAATAAATCCCTCCTTGAATGTCAGCCTGAATTTCCGGTGTTGCTACAGGAGTAAAAATGAGATAAATGGATAGTTCCGGATATTGTTGCACTATCCGACTTTTCAGCTCTAATAAACTGCTCAACTTTTTCAGCACAGTATTCAAGAAAAACTCATAAGGAGACTTGTAATACTCGGAGACATTCAAATCTACAACAAACTCGAGCAAAAGAAACTTTCCAAATGTTGTTAAGGATGCACACATTTTGTAAATAAATCTGTCGACATTAGGATAACTAAAAAATGCATTTATATCTGAAGCCGGATATATTATTCCGATTGGAACATGGGCTGAATATTCCTTCAAGATTTTATAGTAATAACTTCCCGAGCAGTGTTCAACTTCTATGTCGTATTGATTAGAGCGGAATTGAAAATATTTGGGGAAAATTATCCCTTTGATTTTCAATCCAGGAAGGATTCTTTGAGGAATGATGTATTCATCTATAAACCAAATGGGACTTTCTCGCCAGTAAAGGTCAATGTCAAGGAAAACTTTGACATCTGGACTTTTGTCAGCAAATGAGTTTCCAGAGAAGAATTGAGAAAGTGGGTTGTTTTCACGTTTTAAAATTTTTGAAGCCAAGCACTCCCAGGTTTCTTAAAAATAGGAAAAAATGCTGGATTAGTTGAAGAAAACTAAAATGTTTGTTAAATAATAGCCAATTTATTAACATTACCTGTGTCAAGAAAAACAGAAGAAAATGTACTGGAAATTTCTTTAATTGCAGAAACACGTTCTTCCTTACACTCTCGGAGAACTTTTCCATAGATTGGGACCACCCAAGGGATTCTTTCATTTAGTTTTGGAGCAGATGAGGAATTAGGCACTGGAGAAATTACACTGGAACTCGTTTCGAAACTCCATCTGGTAAAAAATCCAAGAAGAGAGTTTTCTTGTTGAAGTTGAATATCATCTTGTGTCAAACTTGGGGGGACTTTTAGTCTAAATATCACATCCGCTTTGGGTTTATCTTTTACAAGAAAATCGTGATTTTGAGAGGAAATGCTTAACAAATGAGATTTGAATAGGCCATATGAATTGGCAAAGTCTCCTTGAAGACTAGTGTCAAATTCTAGGGTGACAATGGTAACATCAGCTGAGGCAAATTGTTCGAGAATATTTCTACAGCCAATGAGGGCCGTGGTGTAGCCAAACATTATTTTGATCCAAGGGGCGGAAAGATTGTCAAGAAAAAAAATTCTTAAAGTATCAGTCAACGCTTGATTAGGCGCAATATCTAGGAATGAAATGAAAAAGATTACATTACACTAGCACAAATATTCGTCGCGTGTCGCTATTATAATGAAAGGAGAAACTAGTAATAATTTACTTTTTCCTTGAAAATTTTTCGAACAATCTTTTTCCGTAGTGGAGACAACAACTCCTTGAAGTTTTCTTAATGTTGTGGTAAATTCAAAAGAGTTCCTAGTTTTTTCAGGGATACCTCCGGTAAGATCGTGGATTTCGGAAAAGCCATGTTCAAATCTTAAAGTTATTTTTATTTTTTAATTGCAGTATCAAGTTTAAGAAGAGAAATAGGGGGAAATTATTATTTTTGAAATACTTACTCAAACGCCACGATTAGCTTTGATAAGCTATAGATATTCATTAAACCTGCTAGCTTTGGAAGGCTATTATGAATCCAGAGATTTAGTGGCTCAGCTTAAAGTTAAAGTGGGAACGATTATCATCGTATAAGGATTTATATTATTTTACAAAAAATATGCTTAGTATTTATTTGCTTACTAGTTGAAAAGAATATTGTTGAGTTTTCTGGAATTTCAGAGAATATCCTTTTTCCATCTTTACCAAGTTGAAAGTTTTTGTTGATGAGATTTGTAACATCAAATATGATCTCGTTTCGGAATTCCCTTTGACAAGTAGCAGTTTCCAAATAAAGGACAGCAAATACTATCACAAGGAGTTTCAACATTTTTGCATTGATCCAGCTCATCATGGAAAACAAACTAAGCTGATGTAACTAGTAAAAAATGCAGTGAACGCTATTACAAGGGCGTAGTGTTTCTTCTGTATTGATATCCAGGAAGTGGTGTACAGCTCAGCTCTGTGTGAGTCAGAAATAAAATATCTGGAACAATATTGAGCGTAGACTTCATGGAAGGTTTATAGCAAGCTGAACATATAAGTTAAAGGAAGTGGTTTGATTGAGCTTTGAACATATGGCCAAAAAATCGAAGAATATGTTGTCATTTTGCATTAAATTCCTGTCGTCTCATTGTGGCCTAGTTTCCACAAAACTCACAAAACCAATTTTATGCCAGCTCTATGAAACGAAGTGACTAATTTAATTTAATAAATTGAATGAATTATGACTCATCTAATGATTTAATCATCAGCTTAAAACTATTTTCACAAGTCGTTTAAAAATAAATAAATGAGTCATGCAGTACAAATGTAGCATGGTTTGCATCAAAGTTGCTAATTATTTGAGAAAAATACTTGACTCGTGTTACTTGTACAAAATACTTATTCAAATACTATTCCTAAATATAATCAATTAAGTACATACATAAACGCGTCATTATAATCTTGTCTCCATAGTTCATACAAATTTATGTTGTATTTCATATTTTGTTTAAAAGCTTTTGTATCAGTAAATATTCATTAACTCATGTCACAAAGTTTAATCTATTTTTTACATAACCATAATTTTAAAGCATAAAGGGTGAAACCAGCCTTTTCGCTGTTGTGTATAAAATAAACATTTTTACAAGGGCTAACATAAAAATCTCAATTAAAAAACTTAATAGAGCAACCATCAGCCACCAACCAAGAAGAGAAAAAATGACAAGATTTCCACTCATATTTGGCGCCTTCACTTCCAACTCATTTGAAGGATCAAAGATTTACCCTACTTGGATCAATTTACTCCACCACTCAACACCCAGAAGCTTGTAAATTTCCCACTCTTTTTATAACAGAGATGGGCACATATCTTGAAAATTTAAATCCAATAATCCTCTCAAACGCAATTTCCTGGCCGACATAAACCTCATCGAAATTTTTAATCTTTGCCAAAGCTTTAGCATACTGATGACTTTCCACATCAGGAAGAAAGGCTGCAACTTTTGAGCATTTAAATAGGGTTGAGTACAATCTAGACTTTTGTTTATTAATAAAACTCTCAATTAACTCACCACTCGTTTTCCACAGAAGTGATGTAGATGGGGGGGACTGGTAAGAATGTTCTTTTTTGAGATGTTCCTCTACCTGCATTTCTTTCATTACTTGGACCGTGAATAGGACTAGTTTTGTGTTGTTTTTTAATTTCTCTATCCATTATTTTTCTTTTTTCAAGGACGAGGTTTGTTGCAAAAAAGTAACGGATTTTACTAAATGCTCAATTTCTGATTTAACATAAGCGAAAGAATTACCGCTAGTCACAGAATGCTGAGTCACAATTGCATCGTCGAAATTATCGTAACTAAATAAATCTTGAATGAAAAATACTAAATACGCTTTCGTGTACACGGTATTAAAAATTAAAAGAGTCACGTTTGATTTTGAATCGGAGTAATCTCCATATCCATTCAGTAATGAGGGCACTTAAGTGATTTTACCGATTGCTAGGTTACTTCTAGAATTAAGATTAAATGGGCTGAGTAGTATAGGCACTTTTAAAGAAGAGAAAGTCACTTGACAAAAATTGACAAGGTGAATTAAACATGTTTGGAAGGATTGCAAAATTAAATTTAGATTTGTGATTGGTGGATTATTATCAATTTCAGGGGGGTGAAGCTTAGGGATTAGAGAATTTGTGGCATTTATGAAAGAGAAAAGCAAAATATTGAAATGGAGCAATTTTTGTGAAGTTTTAAAGTTTTCCATATTTAAATTTGGTGTATTCTTCCCATTATAATTCTCATTTATTTTATAGAATTGGATTTTGGATGGGGTAAGCACGAAAATTGTGTGGCTTGTTTGGAAAGGGTATTTGTATTTGACGAAAAGCGATTAACTTTGCAACTAATTTATTATAACATGCCAGCGTTTTTGGAGGCTTGATATGTTGAAAAAATTATAATAAGCAAGTGCTTGTATTAATATTTCTGTTGTAAAGAATACTGACAATGAGACGGCTATATATAGTTTAAAATGGGAGTACATACTTACCATAAATCAAGTGAAAACCGAAGTTAGCCAACCATGCATCTTTAGAAATTGTAAAAGTCTGTGAGAAAAATCAGATTTGGTTTTTTCCTTAGATACACATTTTAAAGTGATAACATTTAATATGATGACTAAAAACCTGGATTCAGCTTAACTACCCTTTTAAATAAGTCAATGCTTAGTGTTCAATTAGTACATTTGCTGCTTATCTTAACCTGAAGTTAATTCGGTGAAACCATGCACACTCAAAAGTAAATAAACCGCATGAAATTGTAAGGAAAAGGGTGTATACGAAAAAGGCCGAAATTAAATTTTTCATTGAAGCTTGGGTCACGCCATTTTGGTAGTTTTCAACTATTCTGTCTAACTTAAACATTGAACGGGAAATGACCGCTAGTGTAAACATGTTCCACTTTAGGGGATTCTTCATAGCCCTATCAATCTTCTTAAATCTGCCAAAAGCGTTCATCATGCTAATGATATTTTCCATTCGAGAATAAATTCCAGACTCAACTAATCGTCCAAAATCTTGTTTAAAAATTTGAGTAAAGTAATGAGGCAGAAGAGACGACCAAATATGAGCCTCATTCAAGATACGGGGATTATTATTAGAGTACATTTTCCTTCTTCCAAAAATTGCAATAGAATAGCTGACGATATCGTCAATCCCAAAAAAGGAAAATTCTTGCTCCCTCGAAATCAGGATGAAAGACGCTAAACTGGTATTTCCATTTCTCCCTGTAGGCTTCCAAGGTAGTATTCGCTTGAAGTCAAACTGTAGCATTTTACAAAAAGCTATATCCTCAATGAAACTGACACTATTGTACATGGAATATATATGGATGCCTTTCCAAGCTAAAGCGTTGTATAAATGTGAGTACTTTCTTTTGTCATTGATTTTGGATAAAATGATACTAGAGGAGTCTCCCACGTCTTTTTCTCTGACAATTGGTAAATGCTTAATTGCTGCAACTTCCTCCCACGACTTTGGTACGTCCTTCGGCTCCGACTTAGCTGTTAGATATGAGTACACACTGGAAGTGTAAAAGTTCCTCAGAATCCAAGAACAATACATCCAAATGATTACAAGGAGCCATGTCGTTTTAGCATTTTTTCTTGCAATTGATATTGATTCCCCTTGTTCCAAAAGCACACCTAATAGCCACCAAACCGAGTTTTGTAGTTGGCTCCAGTGCATGACTAAACACGAGTATGCAAAGAGGATTAAAAGAAGCAGCCACGAGAAATGATCGAAAGGCTGGAAGAGGAATATCCAGTTAAATTCCAACTTGTCAGTTTGTTTGAGAGACAGGAATGTAGTGTATTTGTAGCCATATGATAAACTCCCAAAAGGTAAAAGTTCTCTGATTCGAAGCTGTCTTGAGTCGTGATAAACGCCTAACTTGATGAATAACTTGTTAGCCATGAATCTCACATTACATTCACGGTAGTTGGAACAGTTGTGGTGTTTTAAAATTGTGAAAATTAGACAATTCTGCATTTCAATGGTAACGAGATATGGTTGATCTCGAATGAAATTATCGCATTTTTCTGTACTATATATCTGTTCATTTTTTATAAATGCGACGTGTAAGTTGGAGTTGAGTTTTATAAATATACTTCTAATCCTGGAAAGGGAATGTGGTATACAAATTGAACTAATGGGATGTCCGTATTGCGAATTAAGGGTTTTTGTAAGAAGAGGTGTGTAAATAAGAGAACCGGTTGGTGGGACAAAAATCATCATGCAATTTGCATGCGCCGGTATAACGTATTGTTCTTTCATGGCGTTCAAAGGTACACTTTTTATAGGTAATAAGAGATATTGAGGGATGAAGGGTTTGATGAAAGGTAAGTCATAAGTGAAAGTAGATGTCACACTTTCACTTGCCCTTATTACGTCAAACTCTGTTAAAAAATTGGTTTGCATAACAAAATAAACTCGTGGGATTTGTAACACACAGTGAGTTTGAAATCTTCGCGGATATACTTTCACATATGAAGAGATGTTGGTTGGCCAAAAATCGGAAAAAGTGGAAAATTTAGATAAATAATATTGGTAATTTTTTGCATCTGCTTTTCGAACGTCTGGTTCGTAAATAACGTATGACAAGCAGCCTCCTTGAAAATAACACAACTTGGTGAAATTTTCGTACATGGGGGCGTTCATTTCAACTTGTTTATGAAAAGCTCGAGCCAAGTATCTTGTGGAATTGTGAAAACTAAAAATACACTCTTGAAATATTTTGAATAGCTTCAAATACGTGTCTTCTGGAGCGACTGCTATTGCATTGTTGGCTGAAGATTGAACAAGTAGTAAAATAGGGGCAATCCTTACAACACTTTTTAACATCATGTTTGAAAATTGAAATGATGTATTAAGAGGCATACATAAATTTGGACTGTTTTCTGTTACATTTTGAATGTTCAAATAGTTTTCTAATATTTGTTTCGATTTCGAGTGAGTAGCAAATAATTCAAGGGTCAATTACTCCTCAAGGATGTACTTAATGTTAGGATTCTTGAATTATTATCTTTTTCTCATTTATTTCCATTTAAATAAATTTAGAAACTCATTTGTCAATCATTTAAATTGTCAAACCGTTCAATTTGACGTTTTATACGTTTTTTCTAACTCATAACTGGCAAATCATTATTTCAAGAGAAATCTAAATCTGTCAGTAAAGAGTATAATTAAGAACCATTTTACAGTGCATTAAAAAATAAAGCATGTTTATGTAAAACTTTGTATTGGTTTTGCATTAAAACCCTACACGTATAGCGATTAGGTGAAAGAATTTGTTTCATAGTTACATTAGTTTATTGCATTCAACAAATTAAAAACAAATTGCTTTTTAAAAAGACTTTTTCTTAACAATTCACTCAGATGAAGTCTTCGCCCCTTCAAGACTTCTTGACGTTAATAAACACAAAAATGAAGAAAGTAATACTATGTTGATTGAAATGTTTACAGGATTCAAATATATGCTTATTTATATGAATACTTATTCAATTTGAAGTGGTAGTATAACAATTGGAAACTTTAAACTTATATTGTAATATATATTGGATGTCAACTCTAATATTGGACCATGTAGTGTGGACTTATAGACTAATGTGATTTTTTAAGCTTACTAACCGTGACAGAGACAATAAATAGTCAGGCTAAGGTTTTAAAGGAAATATTTCCTACCACGTTTCTAAGTTTTCGTGCAGAATTTTTAAACCACAAGCGAACCTTACTCGTTTACATTCTCTCTCCACAATGTAGCAAAAAATAAAATTACAATAAAGCCTGTTTGAAGTAGACACGCATGCCCAAGCACAGAATTAAGATATACAAGCACAGTTTCAGTAATCATCTCTGCCACCCTTGAAACTGGAATAGAAGCATTTTTTCGTAACTGCTTCGCCATTATTAAACTTCTAATTTTTTTATATAGGTCCATTTCAAATATCACTCTGCCAACATGCTTCGCGCTGAACGACAAATATGACCAAATTCGAAGTCCGGCACCAGCCTCCAGTCGAATATTAGCATCCTTTTGAATATCAAATAATTTGCAAAAAAGACCATTTCTCCCAAACCAAAGATTATTTCCGACATTTTCACCCACCTCAAGGGGAAACGTGGTAATTTTCATTGATGCCAGTTGCAGTAGAGCTTTCTCTTCGATACCAAGATTTGCAAAGTTTTCCCTCGAAGAAAACATAGAATGACCGACAAAAACATCTGTTATATCTTTTCCCCTAGCAACTTTCTAATCTCAGGTAGAACTGATTTTGGTATATGGAGAGTGAACACACTTGCTGTTATGATGTTAATCAAAATATCATTCGCAAGGAAGTGAATTTTATACCTACCTACATTTTTATCGGAAATAGAAACGGAAATATGACTTTGGTACACAATAGAGAAGAAAGGAAGAGGTAAAATTATGAACACTAAATTAATTTTGAAGGATGTTGGTAAACCGGCTGAATTCCAAATACTAACCATAGGAGGTCCACCGCTTTCCAGATATTCCATAAATAAGAAAATAAGCAAGTACACAAAGCAAAAGGCAGATCCAAACCTGATAAGTTATCACTGTGAGAATGGAGACTGTGAATTCTGATAAAATTTCTTTCCAAGATAGAATTTTCCCGACGAAAAGTAGAAATAAATGTCCCCTCTTGTTGAAGCATAATTGTTGGTTTTAGTATCGTACATCATTTCTGTATTTATGTTCATGCCCCATGCATCCTTCCCAAATCCAAAAGCTACAGAATGATAAAATGGGGCAAATGTAGTGTTAAGGACAGAATGAAATAAGCCCACTGGCATTTGTGCTCCCACTGATTACACTTTTGAATTGAATGAAACACTTGTTCCATGTTTGCATCGGTCTTGCTTGCTTTATAGCATGTGTGAAGTTCATCACCTGACAATAGTAGGGATAATAAATATAAATATCCGGGATTTTGAACAAATGCTTCATAGCCAAAACTGCTTAGTTGCAAGTGAGCTTTGAGACTTTGGGAAAGTGTGCGAAAGGTTCGAGTATTAAAAAAAAGGTAGATGGACAATGGACACATGGAGCACTTTGGAAATTTGAGGATTTCTTTTTAGACAGAAAATAACTCCAAGGCTTGATTTTGGGTGTGAACCAAGGTTCATGAAAAAGGTGATAAGTGAATCCATAGATGATTGGATTATCTAGAGAAAAGTTTTTCACAGCAACGAAAAACATGACATCCTCAGAGTTTCCATAGCCTGAGTTGTAGACTGCTGATGTGACGTGTCGAAAATTGTTGGAAAATATGAAGCCAGTGATGCAGGCGCTAGTGTGTTTGAAAAAGAATCGAAAATTGCCGTCGAATATTGATAAGTTTTTGTGAGGATTGGTGATATACACCACTATTTATTTACGTCGTGGAATGTATAAGAAGAAATTTAATTTGGGTTTAGCTTCCACAGTAAGTTGAGAATTTCATGGGAATTTAGTGATGGGGAAGTTATCATGTGAAAAAAACAGTTGGATTCGAATTCCGTTTTCGTCTAGTTAATTAACTAAAAATTTAGCCTCATATCACGTTAGATGTCTACGTGAGTGTGGAATTTTAAGAGGTTAACATTTCGACTATTTCAAATTTACAAAGCAATTAATTGCACCAACAAGTTCGCTTCCCAATTTTTTTAAAACCATAGGATTCCAAGATTTTACAAATCAAGTTTAGAAAAATCACCATCAAAAAAGATTAAAAAGGAAAGTTTTTGAAAGCTCATGTCTTTGTTGTGTAGAATGTTAGTGTATCCCTATGGAATATGTATAAAAAATATATTTTATTGGACATTGTTTTTTCTTGGTATCTACTTTGCTTTTACGTTTAGCATTCATATAATGTTTTCATACCCGTAAAAGTTGTTTTTCATTATACTGCTAAATTGAAAATAAATTAGCGGCGATTCACACTCGTTCAAAACATACAATTTAACAGAATCAATTTATTCAGCGACAAAAGTTTAATTGGATCAATTTCGTGGTTGTCTTTTGCAGGCCTGTTTATATCTGTGGTTGCTTTCGAAACTTGATAAAACATCGGAAAGTTTCGTAAATTCCGACAAGGTTCCGGAAATCTTTTTAAAGTTTCCAAAAAAGTCCTGAAAAGTTTTCGAATAAATAGGTTCCAAAAGTTCGGAGTAAGTTCCGAAAATTCTGAATAGGTTCCGAAAGTTCTGAATGAGACCCAAAAGTTCTGAATGAGTTCCGCAAATGCCTAATAAGTTCCGAAAGTGATAAATGAGTTCTAAACATAATGAATAAGTTCTGAAAGTTTCGAAATTTTCCCGAAAGTTCTAAATAGGAAATTTCCGTAGTGGTTCCGAAATTTTTTAATGGGTTTCGAAAGCTCTTTTAAGTTCTGCATGGGTTCCAAAACTTCCCAATAGGTTTCACGAGTTTCGATTAGATCCATAAAGTGCCGAATGGGTTCCGAAAGTTTCCAATTGGTTTGAAACTTTCAGTTTTTCTCACTGCAAAATATTACAATTAATTTTGATATATACGTGGGTAATTTGGGTTGCTTTAAAGCATTTTTATTGAGCTCTCATTTAAACATGGCTTAACATTTTCATTC
>JAHZNA010004797.1:0-10479 GCA_027743935.1 Sinodicranocentrus sp. ZH6 | reverse complement strand
TTGTATTTATCCAAATGTACATTTTGAGCATGGGTGGCTCCAAAATAATGCTTGTAGGTGTATCCCTCTTCCTCAGCTCGTGTAAGTCCAGTAACCAAGTTATCAGCGGATTGATACGTAACATCACTTAACAATTTATTGGAGTGATGTCCAGTTTCTTTAAGTGCCCACACAATGGTTTCCCTAGATTATCCAAGTTCACTTTTAAACATCGTTTTGAGCTTGAGATACATGTTCATGACTGAAGTATGAGTTGGTGGATAATGCACAATTTAACTCACGTTGGGTAATGAGGATCATCAAGACAGAAGGTTATATTGTAAATGTATTTATTCTTATGAGCACACTCTGGAATCTTCGACTGGTCATAATGATAATCAGGTTGGTAAACTTTTTTCCCCTATCCGGAATAAATCAAATATGCATTCATTTGAAAAGGCAAATGTGGGCTACGCTCACTTTAAACCCTTACTTACATGTCGATAAGCGTTGAACTCATGGCCTTTAACTACATGCGGTTCATAATGATCGTGGTGTGATCCCTGAGTTGGAAAAATTCAAACAACCTTTAATTACATGCTTGTCATGCTACTTTTCATTGCATTCATTCATATAGTGTTCCCCAATTCGCCCATAGAAAGCAAACTTCCTGTCCCTTATGTGAAGTAATCATTGTGAAGATTTAAATCAACAATGTACGCAAACTTTCACTACTCGTACAATTGCACACAATTGTCAAAAGAAAAGACACTGTTTAAATGATTATGTCAGTAATACGCCCTTTTCCTCCTATACATTCAAACGTTGATTTGATTAGTTTAGTCAAATCTATAATTATCATACTGGACTGGAACAGAACTTTCTATAACTAATTTTAGATTTTTATAAGGCCATGTAAAATGGTTTCACGGAAAGCTTTATATGAGTACGTCACGAGTATGAGCAAAAAATCTAAGCGAGCAGGAAGCTAATAAAATATCACATTTCCAATCAAATTCGTCGATTAAATCAATGCATAATGTTATTAAATAATGATATTAAATAAGATGAAATACTTTTGCAGCCAACGCATATTGAGCATGATTATGCAACAAACATTCGTTACTAAACTAATTATGGTTGTACAGCACGTTAATAAAACCTAACTCTAGATGAGGAAACACATAAATTTGCAAATAATTTAATTCAAAGGTTGAGTTGGTTCTTGCAGTTTATATTGTACGAATAAGCCGCGTTTGTTATATTAGGATATTTTATAATTACTCATCTAAAATACAGCTGCAGCTCTTGTTTCCAATTCCTTCAATTATGCATGCGAACCTTAAAGTAGTACCTTTGTTGCAAATTCTTTTATAACCATTCATTACAGACGCATGGTGATATTCCTAAGATTCCAATGAGTATCACTAAAAAGCAACCGATGGGCTATCTATTCACTGAAGCCTCAAATAACTACCTAAAGATAAATGAATCCCTTTGATAAATGGCTCTATGTAGCAATATACGTACTGTACAGCTTTTAAAGAGTAGGTGCATAATTAAAGATAAGTCTTCGTATTCAATAAAACAGCGGTAATCGTTAAAAAGCGCGAGTGAACCATGCAGCCATGCAGCACATAACTGAACCTGATTTCATACATTATACAAAACTTCACGACAAGTGACCATGCATATTACGTATACCAATGTCATAATTAATCACTATGAAATAAGCCGTTAAAGAACTAAAATTTAATTAGATTTTGCATGGCATTTAAGAATGCCAATGGTGCGATGGGATGACGCAAGTTGTAATTACATTGTAATTACTATACTGACAGGTTACCGTTTCATTCATTCGAATGGAAAATTGATGCAAATTATATACTGACTGGAATCTGCACAAAACTAAAACATTACCTTTTCATGTCCCAGATGGTCTTTGTCTAGTGTTCGGATCTTGTCACGATGGTCAAATTTGTCATGCGGATCCCGGTATACAACTGAAGGCTTCAGGGGTTTTGACTTTATCTTTTGCTGATGATGGTGAAAACCATGACCGTATCCAGCTTTAAGAATACACGTAAATAATAATGAATGTGACTAAAATCGACAAATTAAAACTTAATCTAGTTCCAATCAATTTGACAGGGCATGACAAAGCTCGGAGTGCACCGACCTGTGTGACCGCTTAAGTCGTGGTGTTCATGGGAATCATGATGATCATGATGATCATGATGACCATGATGTCCCAGTGGATGAGGAACAGGAATAAGAGAAGATGCTTCTAATGGCAAACTACTTTGTTTCAATAGAATTGGTGAATTTTCAAATTTCACTGGACTGTTTTGATACTCCAAGTTGTATTTGGATTCATGAGGCGTTGGTGATGGGGAATAAGTATCAGATGCACTGGACGAGTGCGTCTTGGAACTCATTTCCTTTTCTACAAATATGTCACGTGCTTTGTTAATATCGGCAGTGGGCTTAATTTCACCAAATCCGCGGTTTCCCTTTGGTGCATAGTCATCTTTGATATCCTCCTTTGCAGAGTTGTCATCATAGTCATGAATAAAGGGTTCGCCTAAACTTGAAGGCTGTCCTAAAACACGAGATGATGGACTAGCGCGGTCAGAACGTTCCTGACCTTCTTCTGAAGTGTTATCATCATCTTCAAGAACTTCTAGCTGGTAGCCTTGACTAGAGATAACTTGTTTCTTATCCCCATTGCCATGAACCGCCAATGGAATCTCTGTGATGATTTTTTGACTGACTCTACTCTCGGAATTTCCATTGTCTGAAGCGTTGGTTGGAGTTGCCGGAGATTTAAGAAAAATCACTGGTTTTGAACTGTTGGATGCTCCTGTATCTTCAGCTAATGAACTCACTACGCCTAAGGCCAGTACTCCGGCCATAAGGCTAAACACTCTGAATGCACTCATAATTCACAAACTACTGTGGCATATCCAGCCGCAGCCTGCGAATTTCGAGGTACCACAAGGCGAGTTTCAGATTTTGAATTAAGATTTGTTAGTGCCACAGGGGATTAAAATGACCACAACCACTCTTATCCCAAATGAATATGACAATGTGATCTTTGTTTGATGCAGTCTTATATATAGATTGCTCTGAAATTAATTGAGATTTACATAAGAGCCTCAAGCACACCTCTAATTACTGGGTGTAGGGGAAACATCCAACCAATTGCATGGGAACAATTGGAATCTTAAGTAAGTCATGTCTGTATTTTTGTTGGTGTTTCTCACATCATAATCTTCAGATACTTCTCTAACTCAACATTTTTTTTTTACAGATTGTGCCATAACCAGCATTATCATATCATAATAAATACGCCACGCTGAACACTCAAAAAGCAAACAAACGTGAAAAAAATTATGAGCCTAAATAGGTAGTTAACAATTACATTGTGTCTCAACAGAGGTTATAAGCTCAATTCACATATGAAATTTTAAGGTGTTTGATTTTGAAGAATTGTGGCATGTGCACACACATGTCAATGCATTTTTTCCTTGTATGCTTCACTCTTTTTCGTGTCTGTGTGCGATTGCTCAAAAAATAACCAACCTCAGATATGTACGTAGCGTTATGCATGTAATATTTTGCTGTAGACATAAATCGCGACTTTTGAGAGTCAAAGGTGTGCAGAACTATGAATGAACTACAGTATTAGTACTGAAGGGCTTATCCGATAGTAAAATAAAATGACTTACATGTATATGTGTATAGGATAGCTAGAAACAAAAGCACAATTGATTGCAATTGCTTCACAGGACTTGTGTGACCCAACACCTTCCGCTCTTTGCCAAAAATGCTTATCATAGAAATAAATCTGGCTGAACATTTAATGACATACTCATCATACAAATTTGGGGTGTTTTTTGCGAACTGCTGTAAGCAAAAGCAAAAGAGTTTTTTTGCTGGCTGGTAATTAAAATTTGAACTATGGATGAAATGGAACGTGACTTGCACAAAAAATGCAGTTTAGAGATTCATACGTCAAATTTTTGCTGCATTCTAGAATTATTAGTAATTGTAAACATACTTTTCACGCTTCGTAGACTACTGGTTTTTTGTTTGTCAAGCATGTCAAAATTAATATTTGTATTCGTTTAGTAAAACAGGGTCTTGTAAATTTTGTTAATCAATGTAGGTCTCGATTCTCTATAAATGCATATCAGTTTCCTGTAAAATAAAGTTTGAGACAGAGTTACGCTCAAATAAACGAATTTATGTTGTTAAATGCACATTATCTTGCCATCTTCCGCAATTATGCAGTCATTCGGTGGCTTTGCAAATTGGATGCGTAGACCAATTAGTACAACAAAATTACACGCGACTAAAGTCACTAGTTTGTGTCGTTTTTGAACCAAAAAGTTATTACAAAGTGTATTTGTATATCTTTCATAACTCTACTTACGCATCACAACTGAAAAGGGAGTGCGTTGTAACGAGTGCGAGCAGTGCACGTTGACGTTATGCGCTTACGACAGTTGAGAAGTTACACATAAAGTAGTATATTAATACAGGTATATACAAATACACTATCATGTAGTTGACTTCTATTCTTACATAATTTCCGATGAGCCCAGCGGAAATACCTTAAAGATTAAGTCCCAAAGAAAGCAAATTTGAAACCGCATTGTTTAATTTCACTAGCCCGTGGTTTTTGCATAATAATGTAGAAATCTTTAACATCCTCCAGAATAAAAGTAAGATATTGAAGGAAGCAATGCATTCAAGTCATGTTTGCTAATCTTCCCAAATTGGTCTGCAAAAATTCCTTTCTTCATACTGTATCACATGTCAGGTTGCACAAGCACATGTAATTTTTTGATTTTGTAAAAATACACAATTACTTTCTTCATTTCATCCTAGCTAAAAGTGAATACCTTTTTTATATTTTGCAAGCAAGCAATACCTGGAAAAGTTTCAGCAATAGTGTAATTACGGCCAACCGTTTACAATGTAATCAACCAGGGGTAAACTGCAAAAACAAATAGACAAGGAATCCATCCCACTCACTGGCACCTCATGCCATCAATATGTCGTTGATGAATGAGTCATAGTAATTTTTAGATTCAAACATTAACAGACACAACACAGCATATTTTCTTTATCCGGATATTTTGAAATACAGGCATTCGCTTTCAATGAGTAAAATGCTTGTGGATATTTTTTTTACTTTTGGCTCATTGGGATTTAGTTGTTGATGTGATATGGTAGCTGATTGTTTCGTGTTGTATTCAATGGCCAATGAACCTAGCATGGTGAATTTAACATTGTGCCATTATACTACGATGCTAGTTACAGTACAGATTACAAAGTCATAATGTACCTCCACAACAACTTCGCGAATATGATGATGAGTCCATTGAAGTGGTAGCGTGGAATGCCAAAAATATGATGCCATCGCAATCCCAGATGCCGACATATATCTTTCTCCTCCAGTGGCTACCAGTTTGATAGATGTACCTTTTCATTTTTTGATAATGCAAAATGTAAACGTACTTGATTGAAATTTGAAGCGAAGAAAGCGATCGTAAAATTGCTGCAATCTACATACTTGAAATGATTTAAGATAGTTGCTGTTAGATTTGGATCAGGTTCGTATCCTACGTTAAAAGCCTCAAAATGGCTACTGTGATAAAATATGTCTACCAACATTTTCCGTTCCGTGTAAGCATGCCATCATCATCTCATTAGCAGGACGCCTTCCCCGTTTTTCCCCGAATAAGCACTCGTAGTTTAATTATGAGAGCAAACTCTCTTCGCTTTTTCCCGTACTGTAACAAACATTGTATTTTGCGTCTGCAGCACTGCAACTGTTACGTGATGTGTGCGTACATAAAAGTGTATCCTGTGTTCAGTTTTAAAAAATAATCAACGGTTTATACCGTAAGATTATATACATGCTTCTTTATAATTGACTGCGTTTATTGCACGCATATTCTCTCATCTTTGAAACAACTGTGGGTGGACTCTCACTCTCACAGCTCGTCTCTAATGTACGTGTGTAATGCTCATAGCTCATACTGGACTATTTAATAGACAAGTGTAAGCTATTCATTAAGAGTCAGCGTACCTGACTTCTCTAGAAACGAAAATGGCATTGCACTCTCATAAAGTTTTATAAGTTGCTGCTATCCATTTATCTTCATTGAATCCATGTATTGTTGAGAAGTCTCGAGATTACGACGAGTTAAAGATGTTGGCTACGAAATGCACTGTAGGCGGTGAATGATTTTTCAAGCTGATATTCACGCTTAAGTGACGAAGATGTACCATAGATATGCATATTAGTTGTCTTTGTTTTTATTTGTAAGTGTGCACCACAGCCCTAATGCGTATTATCTCATCTGTATACACTATTCTTTGCATCGGGTGTCAATGTTCGTATTCTAAAGAAACAATACTCCTACAATGGGATGTGCATGTGTATATATACGCATTTTGCGAATACAATCATATAGTCATAAACATTTAACAAGGAATCATCATCATCATCACACAATGAATTCAAACGAACATGGAAGGAAGTTGCAGAAGGAAGGATGCGGATTTTTTTTTCAGTGGGCGTTTACGATCCGTCGAAGCATATTCACACAATCAAGCTTTTCCCGAAGTTGTTCAGTCGTCAAGTAGAATTTTACGGATATATAACATCATTCCTTGTAAACCTCCGTCTCAAGTGTATCAGTCTGAAAAATACCGGTTTTTTATTGAACCACGAACGAAAATTAGTAGCACGTGTAGGAAAATTTGCATGCAGACAGTGACAGCATATACATATATCGGATTGTGTTAATTATTGCAGAGTATTTTATTTTGTGGAAAAGGATAAAGGAAAATGAAAAAAGTTTCTAGGATTTTCGGGTTTTTAGTGGCAAAACTTGTATTCTTTTCTTTGACAGTAATTGCAGTTCCCATAAAACGCAATTCTGAGAGTAACGATCAAAACGTGAGAAGCCAATAAAATGAACTTTTTTGACCATGAATCAATAAACTGTGTAGTAAGTAGTCGTTGCATTTCCTATTTTGTGATTTCATAGATTTCGTTTGAAGACAAAACATACAATGCATATGTGGAAGAGTTGCTGCAGAATTACAACTACAAGAATTATTTTGCGGCGATATTTCAAGATGACAAGATCCGTGACGATTTCGTGAAATTCCTAAATGATGGTTTGACACAACAAGTGAAGGATGATCTGAGAGGATTAAGGGTTTACAAAAAAGTTGGTGATGCTGATGTGCCTGTAGTCATGTTTAGCTCGCAGATGGATTCTTGGCTGGGGATTTTGCCCCAGTGGAAGCGTTCAAAAAGATACATTTTCAAGAGAATCGAAGACTATTTGTCACAACATCCTGAAGTTCTTCACCATTTCACTCAAACAGTAAAGCCTTAAATTACAGAAAGTGCCAAAATCATTTCATCCGAACAATTTTATTGTGATGCATATAAGTTATCGATGATACATAACGCTCGTAGTTTTTAAGCTATCAAATTAACTTCCCGTGGCATTTTATAGAGTAATAAATAATGTAAAAGTAAACCTCTAAAATGCATGCAAATGTAAATCTCGAAATATTCAGAAGAAAAGTTGAATAAAGTCACCACTTACAATTAGATTGCATTATTGCAGTTGTTGCATCATTGTTTAGTACATTGTTTCTTAGTATTGATAGGATGAAGAAAGCCGTTGCTGAGCATGCTCCTTTGCAGTTACGGCTGTGTAGTCTGCAGCGTTTCCCGTTAGTGGTTTCACGCAAACATTGTCATCAGGGTGTACAAAAAATACAATAGACTGACGATGAGTTTTTTTCTTTGTTTCTGCTTCTGGGATCAAAACTTGATGGTGCTAAAACAGCATAAAGAGCGATATTCATGAATGAGCGATTCGGAAAATTAGACTTGCTCACGCCATCCACCAAATTGCACCAATAAAATAAATTACCGTAGCTGGAAATTGTCCACCAGACCAAAACTCGAGTAGATCCCCGGTATTGAGTAACACTGTACCAGGTATTGGGGTTGCTGGTACCCATTTACCGTTGACAGACTTCACCTGCCACAAAATAATGTCAACTCTGTACATATTGATTAAACTGATTTGCATACATATATAAGCCTAACCTCTAACCCCCCTATTTCATCCTGAAATAAAAGGGTGAGAATTCCATAATCTGAGTGATCCGCACATCTAACCGTTCCAGGGGGAATGTTAAGGCCAGCGATAGGAGGATAAAATAATGATCTAAATGTGGTAAAACTTCCTACATCATGATTGTCGAGACATTTTGATCGAGTCACAAAATATTCCTTATCCTCCAATTTCAGAGAGATTGCAAGGGTTCTCAGGAGATTTTTAACCAATGGTTTGCATGCTTCCTCAAGTTCTTCTAATGCTGGTCCAAATTCCTTACAGCCCACGGGCGGATATCTTAGATTTCCGCAAAAGTCATAGCTTTCTCGAATCTCATAATTAGAGCCAGGATGAAGCCTGCAAACCCAATGACAACTTGCTAGAGTCAAAGAATCATGGACAGGGAAATTAATTAAATTCTCTCATTTGTTAATTACAACTCCTGTCCAGGTTTTGCATAACCATTGTAACTTTTTGTGATATCCTTAAGGCTTTTGTCTTTTAACTCTTCAGGTAGCTCGAAAAATTTGCGGCTAGCAGCAAATGCTCGATCTATCTGTAAGATTTTTATATAATATCAAATGTCAAGTTTTCATTGAAAAGATTCACATAAGTAGTTACTTACAGTGTCATAACTTAATCCGTGATTGGAAAGGTAAGCAAATCCTATTCCTGACAGTGCTTTAAAAATTTCTTCAGCGGTCGACTTCCAATCATCTTCTGTCACCGCTTCATTGTTTCCCCCAGTTATTTTGGATAAATCAACAAGAGGGATATAATCCATTTTTTCAAATCTCTCTTATTTATCTAGTGTGTTATTTTGACTTTGTCGAAAACACAAAAAAAGTGTTTACAATCTGAAATATATATGCGCTATGCATAAAATTCACAACATAGTTGGTATCTTATTTGCCTTTAAGTCTTTCTACCTTCATCTTCACGTTTCATCAATTTTCGATTTATTCAATGTGCACATATATTGTATTCAACGTGAGCATTTCAGCTTGGTTCGATGTCAGCTCAAAAGATGAGCATGAAGCATTTTATCATTAATGTGTAATACCAACTAATGTCCCGTTGACGCTACATACTATGATGTGGACTAGGACCATAATGTGGAGTGTGAAAAACAAAGATGAACATGGAATAGTAAAGGCTTGCACAGTCCATTTGAGTCATGTGCATAAAACATGATAATACTAATAATAATGAATGTCATCAAAGCTACCATAAGCAATTGGATAGAATTTGTTCTATTACGTTGTTAATGACTCAATGTAAGTTCTTCCAGTCATATTCATGGGCTTTAAAATTTTAAATATTTTTATTGGTAAGAATTCACAGCAGCCAATTTGGCTTTGGCAAAGTCGCCTGCCTATACAGGCTCAACATTATATTCCGTAATGACCGGTGAGTGAATTGGACTTAAAATCGTGCCGGCATCCGGATGTAAAAAATAAACGATTGATTGCCTACTCATCCTACGTTGTATCTCTTGATCGGGAATTAGTACTCGATGCTTCTATCAATTTATCAAAACAACAAAATTTTCTCCTCAAATCATCTCTATGAAGTGATAATAATTTTAATATTGTACGGTCGCCCGCAAGAAGCCGCCGCTCCAAAATTCCAGTAAATCACCAATATTAACAACTATAGATCCTTGGATGGGTTGTGCGGAAAGCCATTGTCCATAAGTGTCTTTTACCTCAATAATATAAGTGTGACACTATTTCACTGTACGCTATAGTAGTATGTCGCTTTGGGTCAAGCTCATTGTTACCTCTAATCCTCCGGTATCATCCTGAAATAACAAAGTTATGAGTCCGTGGTCGGAATTTGTCCAGTAGGAATCATCACGGTGGTAGGAATCGATGGATAATACAACGCTCGGAATGTTTTAAAGCTCGACTTGGTCCTACTTTGTAATCATTCACACCGAGAAGTAAAAAAGTCCTCTTGTAACTGTAAACCTAGTCCAAGCAGTCGAAGCAAATGCATACATAGCGGCCGACAAGCGTCTTCCAGATTTTGCATCATTTTGATGAACTGTAGATTGATGTGCTCGGTAGAAATGTTGGAAAAATCTTCGTCTCCGAAGAAATCGAAACTTTCCCGAAAGTCAAATTGCAACTTGCTTGCTTGCCCCAAAAATATAACGTTCTTTCAAATATGTTGCAGTGAAAAACCAAAAGCTTGAAAAATGTTTGATAACAGTTTTTACCTGTCATCATCTAAATTGTTTATTTTGTAAGCACCAAGATATCCCTCTGTGGCATTTTTTCTGCGAAATACTAGCTTTTCTCGTATCGGTCTTTCGAAAAACGCTTTGCTG
>JAHZNA010004796.1:0-10286 GCA_027743935.1 Sinodicranocentrus sp. ZH6 | reverse complement strand
CAACTTTAACTTACGCTCTCAATGGCCGAGGCAACAGCCAAGGCAGCGAAAAAAACGACAATGATTTTCTTCATGATGCTAGCTTTTTCTGATCAAGCCAACTGTCAACCTAAGTCTGCACAGAATATCTTACTCTGCTGCTTTTATATTCAATCATACCTTCCCTGGTATTTGCCTTCATTTCCAAACAGAATTGGAACAATTATTGTCGATTATTTGAACAGATGATATAAATTGACCATGAGTTTCATGAAAAAAAGTTTACACCACCTTGATAATCGCAATTTTCGAATCCATGTTAGCCAAACATAGTGTATGTTTGTAAGAGTCGCCAACAATGATGTCATGCTTGCCCATGCATTTTGCTTTGTACTATTTTCTCAAGCCTCCTTACCAACTGTGTAAATAATTATTCTATCAATCGATGAGTAAAATATAAAACATTGTATATTCTACGAGCTCTTTATTCAGTCACACTATCAAAGTTAGATTAAATCAGTGGAAATGAAAAAAAAAGAAGCTAAGACTTGTATTTAATCTATTTTACAATTTATATAAAACAGAAAAATCAATCCCTGTCTTTACAAAATGCCAGCCTTCTTTTGCTTGTTAATGACCTCAAGCATTTGATCAATTGTTCTGACATGTTGTATTAGCATCAGCGTTACTTGCTTTTCCTCGCAGCCCTCCTCTCTTCCCAAAGTAGAGATAGCTTCCTCCGCCTTCACCTTGATTGACTGGAGCTTCTCCGTCTGTAAAATATCATTTATTCCTTCATTCTGTGTATTCCGAATGAGTTGCTTCAGTCTCCCTTCCACCAGGCAAAATAGGATTTTCCCTGTGAGCCCAAAATGAAAAATTATTGAGAGATAATTATGCAAATGAAATGAAACTTGGGATAAGACAGGATTCTCTTGTAGTCATCATATCCTCACCCCTGTATGAATTTAAGCCAGGTTGAATCACATCCGCAACTTGGAGACAATGCTCTGCTAATTCAATTAGCCTCTTGAGCTTCCCATCCTGCTCCTCCTTTTTTGCCCGAATCAAGTAGCTTACTAGACGAAGCATCAATTTAAACTCTGCGTCAATCACCAGCCAATGATTGGGATGGAGAAGAGTGTTTTTGTAAGTGTTGAGAATTTCCTCGTATTTCTGAATACAATCCTCTATCCCGTATTCCATCTCGGCTGCATTGATTTCCTTCCTAATCCTATTTATCTTTTGGACAAACTCCACATATTTCATGTCTTTCCTTGAGTCGGAACATTTATCTGTGCACAGCCAGGATGCGTTGTTATCCAGTGAATTTTCAGAAACGAGAAAGGCAACCTTGCAGGATTGGCACTTTATGGAGGAAAAATAAGTTCCTAGCTCGGTTGTATCAGAGCATCGTTTACAACTGCAGGAAAAGTAGTAATGATCCTTGAGAACTTCCCTTCTTTCGACGGTACCTTCGCAGACATTTGCATATGTGGTGTGTATCTGAGCTCCTTCTGGAATGGGGAGAGAAGCGATGAGTTCCATTACGTAAGCAGGTTTGCCTGATTTTGTGTCTTCGTTGAGGACACCGTGAGTGTTCGGAATACAGCTGTGGGCGGCTAAACAAAGTTTTGGAAATAGTAGGGTAGCCATTCTATAAAATATCAACGATAGAAAACTTCAAATATCAATGATCAACTTTTTCCATTGTTCTATTGAATGTTTCTAGGATTTTCAAGTCCAATTTCCCAATTGTGTGATTTTGGGCTCGCACCTGGCAGAACCTGGTTTTATTCCGGCAGGAGGGTTTGCTCCAAAGGAATTGATTCCCCAGACACCAACCACGTGATCAATTAGCTTTAATTCAAACCTCTCTCCAAGTTTACACGTTTCTTGGATGAAACGTTTTGTTTCCCTGAGAAGAAGACTAGCGAAAGGATTCATTGCCCGAGCTTCAGAATGCGACTCTAGAGCTAACAACTCTTCCCAACTTTGTTTGTAAAGATTTCCTGTTTCTTTATCCTGCCCTTTTGAATTAGCATGATCCCGAAGGAGGAGAGACCGTAGAAAGTTAATGAAATCGTATTGATACGGTTTAAGCACGCATGGTTCCACCTGAGCGTTTCGAAATACTTTGCATTCATTGTTGGCATGCTGAGGCATCTACAATGGAAGTAAACAAGTACAATACATCTACAATATTATTTGACAACATTATGCTTGTATTTTACATTAATTTTTACCTTTTCACATTTCATCGAGCAAACAGGCCATTTACAAGATGAGCATTTATATCCACCTTTAACAGATCGATAGCAGCCGAGGCATATCAGATGAAGGTAAACTTCAGCTCCACTAGGACCTGCCAGAAGAGCCTTATCTTTGAAAATTATTTCTCCAGCCTTGATACTCCTCGAAGCTACAAAACACCGACCACCAAAAGTATGATTAGATTCTAGCTTTGCAGGGTAGCAATCCTTTTTGTGCTCTTTTCTGTCTTGTTTTTGGTGGTCGACACAACAATAGTAGGCTTTTTTGCATGTTGCACAAAATGTTATGCAAGGCACTTGACAAACTTTGCACGGCTCTTGTACGGATAGTTGAGACTGTGACATTTCTACTAATTCGTAAAATCTTTGTCGAATATCCGGGGGAAAATTTACAGTGTACTTTTAAGTTTCGCCTCCATGATACACTCGAAATGACCTGTCGGCCATGCGGAAGTTTCAAAACTGAGCGAAAATCTACGGCGTCTAAAATAACATTTTAATTTCAATAAGTCCATTGATGTTTTGTCATGTACATGGTAGTAATGGAATCGTAACAGATGCCGTTATGAAAATGAAGAGCACTCTGCTTCCTTTTATGCATGCCAATATTTTGCTGAGAAGGATTTTTTCCTAGTCTAAAAATACTTCCCGATAGATAATAAAGAAAATCATATTTTTAGAGCGGTTTACTCGTTTCATGCAAACTGTCACGATATTCGAAGCATACATTATGCTTTTTTGTGTACTCCATTTCTACATAATGCTTTCTATCTTGTTTCAAAAGCTCAAGTCTCTTCGTGCTTTAGCTCGTTGCATATACTTAAAATGATTTCCACATAAATAGATATCTTCTCAGCACATACTCCATACACCATGACTTTCGAGGCGTATGAGCCATGTACAATTTAGATCTTATGGGAAATCTTATCTCTGCTTCAGTTCCGGTGTGAACCCATATGGCACATTTACAGCTGTGGATATACCCTTTCCAAATAAGTCATTTAACACAGCTTGAGCACTTCTTAGGGGAAATATTCTCTATCATTATAAACGATCTTTTGTCACAAAACCACTGCAAGCATATATATGTGTACATTGTACATACAATACATCTGTTGGATATATTCTTGAAGGTGAGCCTATAGCATTTTCATTTTAAAGTAGCTTTTGACGCGCTACAAGATCTTCAAAAAAGGTTCCACTTTCCTAAATCATGTATGATAGCTTTGATATATAATATATATAGATAATACGTCGCAATAGATATTAATGATAGACAAGAGTTTGAGAGTTTGTTTTAGGCAATATCTACACTCTGGAGTGAAGTACAATGCCCTGGAATGAAACTGTTTCGGTTGGGTATAAAAGGTAGAAATTTAATTAAGACATCAAAGAAACTTTCAGCCTCACAAGGATAACAAAGCAGGGCTAAAATTTGGCTTAAAGGGTGCAGATGAGATAACATGGATTTTTAAATACCTTGGCGAGTTTTCAGGTGTAGAGGTTCATTCAGAATTAATACATACATTATTGTAGTTAAACAGGCTGATGGAATACATGATGTATACATCGCTCTGAAGTAAACTCCATGGTATGGCTCAAATCAAAATATGAGTCTGAAATACTTGAAGTCTACTCTTTGCGTATTATTTCTTTGTAGGATTGAAGATTTCATGAGTTTGTTGAATATCATGCTTGTTTAAATTGGCGTAGTAGAAAGCTTTGCCGACTTCAATTACAAGTATATATGTTATGGCATTTGAAAAAAAACAACAAAACTTTGAGAGCAAATGCTTGAGGTGAAAAATATAAACTCATTGTCAGTATGAAATTTACACATTAGATTTTCACTTTCACTGCTGCTGCAACCCTTTCCCATAAAATCCTGTGTGAATAAATCTGAAATTGAAGTTCAGGAAATTCAGATTTACCTCCAGGGTTTGTGCGAGGGTTGCATACGTAAGGTTTCATTACAATAATTACATAATCAAGTAATGTGGTAGAACAGGCTAGGATCAAACGGGATCAAAGAATACGAGAGGATATTAGCTATTTGAGACATGTTAGGCTTGTACAATGTACCAATCCATGTCTAATTATATACAAAGTTTAACCGCTTCGGTTAAAGGTAATTTTGCGTGGTTTATTATGTATATGAATTAATTTCTATTATTAATTAATTAATTTCATTTAAAGAGAAAATATAATATTTATTGTGGTATTTCACACAAACCACTATCTCCCTTTGAGGTTGATGTATTTAGAAAACAGTGCTGCATGGTCGCTTATCATTTTGTTTAATCTGTTTCAAGTTACATTTCAAAATATATGTGTGTGAGCTTCAGGCTTCGGAAGTTAAAAACTGCATTCTTATCGTTAGAGCTAAAACATTTAAGAGAACTACACATGTTCAGCTTGCTCTCACGGCAATTAGAACTGAATATTACAGACGAAGATACAAACTTGTGCATCGTAGCAATAAAAGTTTCACACCTGGCATACCTCAATTACACGAGGGAACTAAATATCTTTCCATTTCTTCAATACACAAACTTCTAGCTCCTTTTTCCGTAAAATAAAGTGATACGAAAACACGCTCAAATTATATAACGTGCATTTAACAGGTGTCAAACCCATTTCAAGTCTTTCTCTCGTTAACTTCTGCTGCTGAGCCGATCAATCTTTTCTCGTCTATCGCACCTGTCATGTTAAACTTTTCATTATTTGTCCACGTTCCCCTTTTTTCAGAACTGAGATTCTTGTCCAGCATAACTGGCTAACTTAAAAAGGATATTTATTATGGATATTACACGAATTATTTACATAGCTCCTTCTTTTCCTTGTGAATTTCCCATTCGGAAACGAAAAGACAGATTATATAACACACTACTTTGATGTCAGTAATTAAAAAATTCAAAGCTTGCATTTGTTCGAAATCCTTGCATGAAGCACGGCCATCAATTTTCACTCGCCGAACCAAATCGATTACCCTTGTTTGAGTTTAATACGATCACCTGTCAGCTACGCTTAAATTCTAATATTACAGCATTCTTGAATCAACATTAAAATATTTCTTGATGTAAGAACGGTCGAAGCTCAGTCAGCTATGCAGCAAGTGCTCTTAAGATGGATATAATATCCAACCCATCCAACCGTTCTCCACATCACAAGGCTAAAAAGAAAAGAGAACCACATTTGAGACATTACCCCTGCTTTTGTTTGATCATTCTTGACAACCTTCGCCATAAGCACCCTTCTTGTCACTAACAAGATTCTCATCTCTCTTCGTTTCTCCTTTGCTCATTTCAATTTAGCATGACTGAAACGAGGTTTTCAACCTTCACTTTGGTTTTATGAACAAGCACACACATTAATAATTGAAACATTGCTAAGGACTGCTTTATGATTGTTGTTCATTCATTCATTACCGCATATTTCTGGCGAACCAGAGAGTTTAACAAGAGTAATGGTTATGGCAGTAGATGTAATGCTGCTCTGTCGGCATGTCAAATCCATTAATCAATTATTATTTCAAGTTTCATAATCCCAGTTCACCTTATAAGAGTTCTCAGTCTATTTTCTTCGTCTCAGCATCCTTTCCCAAGTCCTCATCTAAAAAGGATCTCTTTCAGTGTCTTGCTTTGTTTATCATATCAAAAAAATAGAAAGATGATGGTGAGCAGAAGGGGGTCCCCTCCTGTCGTTCATGTTTTGTTTATCCGATCTTGTTTGGCAAGAGGGAATCCTAAATTATCTGAGATAATGGAGAGTCCCAAAATATGATGTGATCAAATGTATTCTATAATGGCTTGTGTATTCTATCCCCTTCATAATTTTGGATCTCATAATCAAAATTATCGATCCAGAATTAGATTTGTTTTAGAGAAAAGCAAAAGAGTTGTGCCTCAAGGAGTTGTGAATGGAATGCATTTTCGGGATTGGAAAAATCTCAATTTTTCTGTATGCGTAATATGAGTACGCAATACTTTGAAAGTTTTTTTATGGAAAATATTTTACATGCTATAGTAGCCCATGATAGCAAAATTAATGAGGCATGCTTTTTGGTTATGTTTGGGAAACTTAAATGAGAATGCTTACGTTTGGGGAGAAAAAATCCATAATCAAGTAGAAAAGCAAGCGTTCAAATCTATGCGTGACAGGAGATCAAAAGGATTTTTAAAAAGTTGCATGGAGAAAAGTGCGAGCTCAATAAACCTTCTCCGCTGAAGCCATCGACTTACGCATTCGGTGCAGTTTTCCAAGTCATACCAGAGTCATGTGTCGCATTCTTGAGGACAAGACGCCTTTTCTCAAAACTAAACCAAACGACAACAATGCCCTTTACCCATGTACCCTTTAATGAAATTAAGTTTGTATCTTGAAACGTTGTGTATTGTTGTCCACGTCTATTTCCGTTTTCATTTGAGGTTAAAAAATAGCACAAAAGAAAAACTAACGTGATTCTTTTCTTGTGTAGCGTATTAAACCAAGTTGTTTTGCAGCTACCAAGAGAGTTTGATGGTGAATGTTGGTCCCCTGTGACTTTAGCTCGACAATGATAAATCTGACACAATTTTCTATCTGTCGGCTTCCCTTGAGCAATGTAATGCTAATGTAGGTCTTGTTGTTTGTGCTACCCTGCTGGTATTCCTTTCTTGTTGGATTTCAGCTGCTGCCTAGTCCCGCATCCCGATGACGAGTTTTCTTTTTCCTTTTAGTATGTATCTTGGAACAGGAACGTCGTTTTCCTACTTTTTCCATCAACTGCTGAAAAATACAGGAGCACTTTTCTTCTTTATCGAAAAAAAACGCAAGCTATGTTCCGGTTCACTCAACACAGCGGGAGGAGATCGGGAAAAGTGTGAAGCGGAGGATGGTAACAATATCATCAACTACCACACCACCACACTAGAATCATCTTCTTCCACGTTTCCTCACTCAGTCAGGGGGAATGGATGGCGTCATTTTTTGAATTTTAAATTCATTCCCTAAGAATGATCTCATCTACTTTGTCATTCGTCTTTTTAACACACCTTTCCCTTGTATTCACTCTGGATAAGAGTTGAAACCACTCCTTTCCCATTAACTTAACAATTCCCCTACTGCGCAAAATAAAAAAGCACAAGTTTCGTTATTATAGCTTATATCCAAGAGATTTATTCATCAATACTTTTTTCTAGCCTGTACTTCAAGTTTTTATTTGGATTAGTACTTAATTGCATGTATCAGATTCAAAAACAAAAGACTGTAGCTATTCCTTAAAACTGAGAAATACATAATTTATATTGAAAATTGTCCCCTACCTGTATGCATATTTTAAAAGCAGAACATATTACAAAAATTCTCTCCGAAGTTTGAATAATACATCGATGTGTTTCGCCTAAACGATCGGTTTGTCAACCTGCGCAGGTAAAATATAAAATCAGATTCAGAGTAGTTGTAAGATGACAATAAAATGATAAATTATAGGCACGAGATGGCTGGAGTTGAATACGAAATCTAAAAAGAATGATATGATGTACCTATATCGATATACCACACAACTACACGCTATATCTGCTGTGATTCACTTATGAAAACTATCAGATAGAATAGATTCTACTTGTCTGGGATCGTGGGGTAAACTACATAGGTATTTATTAAATGGGCATTACTCACAAGTCTCTTAAAGAATTTTGAAAGTGGAGGGCAAATAAAATGTCTTTTTAGAAATGAAAGTAAGATGAAATAGTTTCGGTCTGAAAGGAAAGAAATATCATTATTGGTATTATTATTCAATCTCTAATTCAATCTAGATCTGAACAGGTACTTGACTCTCTAAGAAGATTTTTTTCTTTGCTTTGAAATGCTTGTCAAGATCTTGAATGAAAAACATGATGCACACGCATTCGTTCAGAGCTCAAAAGGGTGTTCTGGTATAGAAGCACTTGTACGTATTATTAGATGGATTGGAGAAAGGGTTCCTATGAAAAAGAAACGAGTGTGGTGCAATAATGCCTGAAACTGAATGCATTCACGTTTTTTATCTTCTTCTCACAAGGCGTTAATGTCTACTTGGGATTTGACAGACAAACACGTAACTATTGTTTGACTTGGTTTATAAATATTCTTGTACATAGGCATTCACAACAATATCGGCTTTATAAGATCACCTGATATTTGAGGGATCTTCTCTTCAAGCCACCTTTATCCCTCAGAACAGTTATTGAATCAACCAATAAAGCATTTATACATACACACACACCATTCCTCTTTTACCTTCCAACACATGCTTACAAATTCTTCAATCATAATCATAAATTGATTCTTCCTTTTCTAAAAATCAATCCATTTCTTTATACGTAAAAGGCTTGCATTGTAGGAATTCCTGCATTCCTCCTCCTTCGTGCCACATGTTTGAGAGTTAGTTGAAAAATATGCAAGGGAGAGAAATAACAGTAGCACAAATTCAATTCACGGATTTGACAGGAATGGATAAGAAATAATCATAATCTAATCTGCTCCGTGACAGCAGCAGTAGCTACACAACCCATTCAATTGAAAAAGTGCTCACAGCATGATCAAAAAATTAAATTATGCAGCACAGGAGAAGCGTATAGTACATTACCAAATTTTTTTAGATCATTTGTGGATGACTCAAAATGGAGGTAGTGTATGAGTGTGGCTACTTACGTATATAGAAAAGGATGTGTACCATGTTGGTATTTACTAGGCATAAAATGAAGTGAAAGAGTATATAGGTAATCGTAAATGTAAATGTAAAGATAATAGGATTCCATTCGATACAGCTTACAAAATGGATATTTTCAACATTCCCATCAACGTTTTTTGACTTTTTGAAACTGTTGTTTGAGTTTAAGAGAATTTATAAGGTATTTCTTGTGCTTGGTGGTATATGTTCAATAGGGAATGCTTAATTTAACATGAGTGTCCTTTTAATATTCATTAATGTCTTCAAAAGTGTCTCCCACTTGAAAGAAAAGATTAACGATGCTCATGATTCGTGTTGCTAGCCAGTTCAAGTTTGAAAAAGAATTATGGCTAATTGCCTATTGACAATTCGGGTTGCGTTTGAGGATATTATGATATGCCTATTTCTAGTAAAAATGAAGGTTCTTTGAGAGGATCTACTGGGGAGAAACGTTCACTTTCTTTGTGAGTAGGAAAGCCTCCATTTTGGCTAGCTGCAGTTGGAAGTTGGTGATCACAAATCCGTTGGTAGCATGTGAGTATATTAATGAACCAAAATGTGGGAACAATGGAGAATGAGATGACATTTCTGGAGCAGAAAGCTCTCTTCATTCTTCCCTTGACTGCTTTTGATCCAAAGTCGAGGTTGAATTGAAAGAGGTATTTCATTTTCATTACAACTGCAGACGAGACATGACTCCGACTTCTTGAAAAGAGTTTGTAATGGGCTATGATTTTTTTGATGGGGTGAAAAACTTTGATCTGGAGAAGTAGTAGTAACCAACATACACACTACATATTTCTACGCAGTTTTACATTCTCAATATCTCCCATTGAAATCTATATTTTCTCATTTTTGTCATAATGAATAAAATTGATTGAATACTCATTAGATGGACTTGAGTAGTAGATAATATAGTACTAACAAAACTAAGAACACAGACTGTCGCATCAAAATAATGAGTCAGCAACCCTTCATTAGGTCATATGAAAATTACGTTATGTCTTGCTTGACACTTGTGGTAGAGTTCGAAACGTTATAGTTATTCCAAACGTCGTATATTCCACTTTGCAATCAAAATAAAATTTTATGTGCGAAGTAACTATTGATTTTTGGATGCTGTGTATATTTTAATCAGATTTTAAATCAAGCTGTAACAACAACTGTTTCAATGTACTCCGGTATAAACGATATAACGATATAAATAAATTGCTCGATTCCGCCCGCGGAAATTTACAAATTAACTATTTGCAATTTGCAATGACTAATAAACACATTCTCTATGCGTGCTAGTTATTTCCAACAGACAGGTGAGTGGTCAAAATCGAGTTAGGCAAAGTCAG